>DWHP01001398.1:0-16211 GCA_018247895.1 Parnassius honrathi
ATATATATATATTGTGATGAGTTAATTTCATGAATAATAATGTAAAGGCCAATATTAACGGAGACTAGTTATCTGCGCAGGACAGGATTATAGTTGACGAATATGTGCTCAAGCACTATTGCACTCTGTTCCCCTTACGTCAGTCTAATGGGACCGGAGACAGATCAGGCGCAGGATCAACGGCTTACGTGCTTTTCAAGGCATGAAAATGAAACGTTGCCATCTTCATGCCTTCGGGCATATTACATAATTGTACTCAATCTCCTTTATAAAATTGGGCACATTTATTACAAGTAAAAGCCGACTACAAAGAACTGAGAAATAATAGTTGACTTAAAAAAACTAAATTAATCAAATAATTTACATTTAACAACTTCAGAAGTTGCTGCAAAGACGTCGTATAATATGTAGAGTTTCAATCATTGATCCTTTTATGTGAACTAAGAAATAGCACAAGATTGGGGTACATAAACTAGAATATCGTCTTAACTGTTAAATTGAATATTTCATCCCCTATTCTGCTATCCTTTGAAATTATTTCTTCAAATTTATATAGGACCATCCATTGCAGTGTAACTTATGTAATAAAAAAAATATATCAATGAAATTTGTTCACAATTGACAAAGATCTTACGTAACATATGAGTACATACAAAACAAAAACAATATAAAGTAAAATTGAGGACTTGCACTTTTTTTTTAGTCGACTAAAAATCCCGAGACCGCCAGTCTTTTAGTTATGCAATCGACCAATTGAATAAAGGTTGATTGCGATCGATTTGAAACATCGGAAGTTGCCGCGTGTCCGGTGAAAGTTTTGACGTACGAATGCAAACAAGTGTGGAAGATGTGATGTTTAAGGTGTAGCCACAAGTGTGTGGGTGCCTCGGTAAATAAATCACAACCTGAGCCCTAGCTATGAACGTCGAACGACGTACACCTACACTGTGTTAGAGAAATAATGACTGCGTTCCAGTTGGCCTTACCCAACTGGACTTGGGACTGGACTTGGGTTCCATCCAGCCGATGGCTATTTTTCTTCATTTTACTATGGTATCGGACCGTAAAAATCCCCTGTTGGTCATAGAACTTTGTAAAGTTCGTTGTAGAGAGGATTTGTCTTAATCGTCACGCTATTCTACGTGGTAGAGCCATGCTGTAGCTGTATTAGAGTATAGTTGTAGCACGAATAGGTAAGCTCGACTGGGGAAGAACCACGCTCTCACATATACCAGCGTATAATAGCAGCTCAACGCTGCTCTGTTTCGTATGGTGAGTGTGGAGAACCGGAGATCCCTTTTACTAGAAACGTGGCATTCAATCTTAGTCCTCACGGGAGATAACGCATCGATGAATTGTAGACAAAAATAGATGCAGATGTCTATGGGCCACAGCATCAACTTACCATCAGGTGGATTGTGTGCTCGTTTGTCATCCTTATCCTATAAAAGAAGCTTCGCAGGCTGATCGAAGGTCGCAGTACCGTCTCTCATCTCTGACGCTACTGCTTATCATCGATCTGGTTGTTTACGCCAAATGGCGTAATGGAATGACGGATTCTCTTAAACAATTGAATTTACGTAAAACTAATCTCTTTTAATGTTTAGTATTTGACTAAATATAAGAATTCACTGTCGGTGAATTTCCAAGCTTTTGAATTTTCACTTTATTTGTAAAGTTAACATCAACGGTGCTTCAGTGATAAACAAGTTTTTGTTTACAAGGCCTGTTCGCCGTAATCCGATCTCAAATCTTAACTCGTCTTAGTAAACATATGGAATTTTCATTTTATAACTTAAAAGTAAAAACTTTTTATTCTCTTAAATACCCACTTGTTTCTGTCTTAAATGCAAACTTATGTCTTAATTATTTAATTAATTAATGTTCATTGAAATAAGGTAAAAGTGAATGTGTGGAAGACGGTCAAGTCTTTCCTAAAAATTCTTCGTCATTTGGTACATTCTAAAAACGATCGTTGTTTATAGAATAAGTCATTTGTAATAATGACAAAGAAGCGCATAGTTCACCTGTTTAGTGGATGCTATGACCTATAGACATCTACTGCTTAAGAACCCAAATGTGTACCAAGCGTAGCTGCAGCGTGACTCTACCATGCTTGTCGTTGCCAATAGCAGATAAAAAAAGTCTGTTCTGTCTGGATATCCGTTTGAGTAGATACGACTCTCTTACTATATGCTATATCAACATATAGTAAGAGGGGTAGGACCACGCTCTCACAGATAACCAGCGTAAAATGGCAGCTTAATGCTGCTGTGTTTCATATGGTGAGCGTAGAGACCCGGAGACTTTTTACTGGAAGCGATGTTATTCATCTTAGTCCTATAGGGCGACAACGCATCTGCTTTTTTATTCTTAATCGAGGATGCAGATGTCTATAGGCCATAGCATCCGATTACCATCAGGTAGACTGTGTGCTCGTTTGTCACCCTTATTCGATTAAAATATTATTGTATCTAATCATACTAAATTATTTTTTGTTTATCCTTAGGACTTTATTATATATATATCTATAACATTAGCAATAAATTTACTTTTTTATTTTTAAACGTAAAAAGAGGCAGTTTAGTAAGATTACTAATTTATTACAATTGAATTTATTTTTGTATGATTCCTTTTTTTCTGCTTTACCCAATGTATGTACAAAATAAAGCCAGTATTATTTTTCAGCATTTTTTTCCTTTTTACACGGTAACTATGATATAATTATGATAAAAATAAAAGTTCTTTAAAAAGTTGTCTTTACTATCGACTATGCCTTGCCAGTTACTAGCTCCATCTAGTGGTGAGTCGCCTTTCTACACCGAGTTTTTCAATCTTACCGCTACCCGTCAAAATAATGCTTTGAATAATCAAAAATGTCTTCATCAGTTTTAAGTAAAAAATATTAATTTAGTCGTCAAAATGCCTGCGACCTTCGTAATGAATATTCCATCTTGACCTCAATTTTAGAGTCGGATACCCGCACTGGTCACACTTTCCCACAGTTTATTGTTTCTGTGAGTCATCAAATCTCTTCACTCTCCTAAACTACAGCGGAATTCACTCATGTCTAATAATAATAGTTACGGATTAATAATCTTAAGTGGCAATGTGTCGGTCATATAGCTCGAAGAATGGACGACCGATTGGGAAAAAGGCTTTCGAGTGGCAGATGGTTTGGCGACCTGGTAATAGTATACAGGTTACAAGTTAAGTATGAGGTTACAGGGTACAAGTTATATTTGCAGGAATTCGAGGGATGCAGGTGACAGTTGTAGCACGAATCTACGACATTTTACATTTATATTACATTTGGTTGTAGTAAAAACGCATCTGCATTTTGATTCTCAATTAAGAATAAATGTAGATGTCTATGGGCCACAGCATCCACTTACTATCAGCTGGACTGTATGCTCGTTTGTCACCCTTATCTTTTAAAACTTACGAACAGAAAAAGGGGTAGTGACTGCACAACTTTTTTTTCATTCATTTATTTTTTAATCGAGTATAGATGTCTGTGTATGGACCACTGCACCCCCATACCATCAGGTAAGCTGCGTATGTTACGCTTGTTACCTTTAAATTTTTAAGAAAAGGTGTTATTCCAGCTGAGTTCCGACCTGGGAGTAATAGCATATTTGAGCCGTCCAACTCATCAGGCTGCAACTATAATGCAGCTCAACTATAATGAGCATAATTCTATTACGCATTAAAGTTTTTTACTAAGTAATATTTAAATTTCATCAGCTAAAAACCGATAATTTTATTATTATACCTTCCTGTCTAAAGTTTTTCTTACTAAAGGCCAAGAGTATTGTATGCCATCTTTGAACCTTCATAGCGGCTGTGGCATCTGATGTCACTAACGTATACTATTGTGTGTCAGTAGGTGAGAAGTAATATTTTGCAAATTGGGCACATAAACTTGATTGTTTTCTAAATTGGGCGATATTGGGGTTAGCGGCTAGATATTCGTGAAAGCGATTCTTGTATTGCTTTTAATTGTTTTTATGACGATGTTTTGGCATATGTACGTTGTTAAAAATTATTTTATTATAAATAAAAACTTAGATATATAGCCGTTTTTTTTCAATTAATTTAATTAATAACAGCGCGTTTATTGACACGCACCAAACCTAACTGTTAATGACTTTAAACTACGAATTAATCGATATATCTTCACACCTTCCATCACTTTAGATAGAACCAGTTTTAGTGTAAAAAAGATAATTAGTTTTGTATTCGTAAATGACTACTGCTTAATTTATACTCGTTAACAACTGCAAGCGTAGTGTTCCCGACAGCTATCAATATAGGTGTAAAATGTACGTAACAATCTGATGAAAGATGCAGGTGGTCGCTGGTTGCAGGTGGCTCAGGACCGTGTTTGTGGCAATCTATAGGGTAGACTTATGTTTAGCAATCGACTTGTAATAATGATAGAGATTGTGTAAATGACAGTGATAAAAGCTGGTTGAATGTATAACAAAGATTTTTTTAATTAATGATACTTCAGGCACTGGAGCGCAAGAAAATACTAACAACATATCCTACCTGATTGTTCTTCTGTTGTTTGATGTCTTTTCCTGTAGTGGCGACGTAAGGATATCTTCTACCCCATATCTTGCCGTGGATATCATAAGAGGCGACAAAGAAAAAAAAATCCTGGATATAAGCAGCAGGCTGGTAAGCAAAGTAACTATAGCAAATATCCTCCCCTATGAAGCAGTATGGGGGAGTCCTATGTTCAGGAGTGAACTTTTTATAGGCTGCGATGTTTTTAATGGCTTTACGTCGATGATCTCACAGTTTGTTGACTGCGTCAGTAAAAACAAAAAATATCGTTGAATTTACGATGTAATTATTAAAAATATTTTAGAAGGTTTATTGCAGGTTACGTTATGTAAATAAGTGATACCTCTCACGAAAAAAATAAAAATAAAAACTAAGTTTATACGACCTGGTGACACAGCGGCTAACCATTTATTTTTATGGCCTTCATTGTTCCGTGACCAGATAATTCTTCTGGTGAAAAATATTTTTATATAATATAATATAATCGTTGGTGATATGTACGTAAACCCTCCACTATACAGGTATGATTTTGATGTATGTGTATGTCATAGATTTTGGCTCGTAAGCCACTGTTTAAAACTACTTTAAAAGCCAAGTCTATGGTCGTAATAAAACTACTCTCACACAGTTACTGTGTAAAAAAATCTTGTTAACTAGTAGCACGCAAGCATTTTTTATACAGATGAAGTGACAAATGAACTGACAGTTCACCTGTAAGTGGTTCCTGCTGTTCATGAGCTGTTCGTGAGCTATTTTACAATGTTAAGGAGATTGCAAATTTTCTCGTGAATGTGTCAATGTGTTCACACTGGCTCTCTATACCCTGCAGACCTGAACGCAGCAGTTCAGTACGGAAGCACTGCTATTTTGCGGCAGAAATAGGTAATAGGCAAACTCAGAGGGACGGAGTAACTACTCAGACGGAATACTGAAAAGGAGTCTTATCACTTAGTAAATCTCCATCTTAAACCCTATCTTTCGATTAACCTAACATAATCAAAAGACACCCTAGTTTACAGAATCGCAACTCGATATTTCATCCGTCCATTCCATCCGCGCAGGACTGCAGCGCACAAGTGTGTGCGCAAGCACATCATGTTTCTCTTACCTTAAATACCTACCAGTTTAATGCTGCTGTGTTTTGTATGAAGAGTGTAGAGGGTGTAATACAAGGACCTCTAAATGTACAATCTCTGTAGAAGAACTAAATACCATATTTTCAGTAATCATCAATCAAACATCTTAATAACCTTTGGTAAAGATATTAAAAAAAAACTTGCATGTCTGGAATTTTCTAGAAATCTTTAATTTATCTATTCTGTTTCGTTACATTCCCACTAATGTTCTCGACACAGATAATACACATAGGTGTAACATGTGTATTATCTTGCAAATTTGACATAAGCTATGTCCTCATTAACACACAATAATTAAGAACTCTTAAGTATCATGTACCACTGCGTCATTATTCTAAGGTTAAAGTTTTCGAATAACAAACAGCGAAGCGTAATTGTCGATTATTTAACCGAACAAGGTGTTTCATGGCGTTCTAAATCACAAAGAACAGGCCTACCATTAAGCTGCGGCTGGGAACTGGGGCAGTGAGCGTGGCGGCCTGTTGATGCAGGACCGGGGCAAGGACGTAGATACACGTATAGATTAAGTTAAACTGTCTAATTGTACTGATGGACAGTTATTTGCTAGGTAACATTGTTAATATAGAATGGAGTACATTGCACAATCGGCCGTAACTTTTACGTATTTCTGTCTACAGGAATAAGCGGGATAAAAGTTGTGTGTGAAAAGAAAAACTGTCACAAACTAGCCAGTTTTAAAAATCAATAAATTAAGAAGTGGATATGTATGGAATTAATATTAATTTCGGTTCTAGTCGAGATCCAAAAAAAAATTGGTAATTCTGTACATAAAGTAATGAATTCCTGACAATGAAATAAGTAAAAAAACATTTATCAAATTTAATCACTTTTATAAAAAAACCTGTCATTTGTCGACCAGACAACCGAAAAAGTAGAAGCCAACTTTATAATGTATACATAAGAATCAGAGCACTTACTTTATTGACGAAGATATCGCGTAACTTACGCGAAAGAGCCACGCTGCAAATGTATTAGTTGTAAAATATATATAGGTCCGCTCGACCGGGGTCGGACCACGCTCTCACAGAATACCAGTGTAAAATAGCGGCATTGATTCTTAACCGAGTATAACTGTAGACGTCTATGGACCACAGCATCCACTTAATTACCATCAGGTGGACTGTGTATCAAACAGCCGAATTAAAAACCTCCTACATTTTTTAAACCCTATTTCAGATTAATTTAACAGTATACCGCACTCAAAGCCGTCATTAATATGAAGGTTCATTAGAAACAGTGGCAGTGAAAGTTTCGTTGTTTACGTTTGTATTCATTAAGAACATCGATTTGATTCAGGGCAGGTACTATCGAGATTGCGTACTTTCAGAAAGGAGATTACAGAGCTAATACTTTCGGCATGTACGATGGACATCGTTTCGTAATTGTGCTTAAAGTATCTAAATGCAAAACAAATGAAGTTGAAGTTAGTGACCTTTGACTAAAAAATTCTTTTGATCACAAAAGTCTTCTGATCCCTGTTAACCTTGCCTCAATAATAATTGATTGTATTGATATTATTATAGATAATGATGATTTAATTTTACGTACACAAAATAACCGTGCGTCAATAGCAAATCAAGAATTAACGAGGTTTGCATCAACTGTATATGTAATGTAAATTTAAATAAACTGTGAGCTTTGAGTATATGAGAAACGAATTAAATAATGATTTTTTTTATCATTATAATTAAATAATGTTACGGTCGTACAGTGGCGGTATAAGAATATCCATTAAGTACTATTAAGTACTATACCATTTAGTGCTATTATTTTTTAAGTGGTAGAGCCACACTGCAGCAATGTTATGCTAGCATGAATGGTTAGGACCACGTTTTTACATAATACTAACGTTAAATAACAGCTGCTGTGTTTCATATGGTGAGTGTTGTGAACCGGAAACCTTTTTTTTTTCTGGAAACGGGGCATTCCATCTTAGTCCTCAGAGGTGACAAACCATTTGCAATTTGATTCTTAATCGAGTATAAATGTTTGTTATAATATAATATAAATGTTTGTTGATTTATGGCTCATTTTTCACGTTTATTCTATTAAAAAAAAAGATCATATCATCATATGTGTGTCGTAAGATGCGACAAAGGGAAACAAACAATGAGATGGGCAAAAAAAATGGAAGCTGCGGTTGCTAGCCTACCTGCCAAACGTAACAGTAGCAAGTAATCCATGTAGCAAGTACATCGCCTCTATTAGGCGATGTATTAGGGAGACCTATGTTCAGCAGCAAACCTTTGATAACAGGCTTTAACGCTAAATGATACTAGAATTTTAAAAGAAACTTAAACTGATGAGCCGTGACGATCCTAGTGAGAGTTCAGAGTTTTTGATTGCCTCGTTACTCTAGTGATCGTAAACGAGACTGTGCTGATAATGAGGGTTTGAATTCTGGGTCAGGTCAAAATCACTTATTGGCGTTACTGTCAAGATAATCAAAGAGTCGGGAGTCAGAAATTTAATAGTGTATCACCCCCCTGTTTAGGAAAACACGAAGCCCGTTGGTCCCTCTCTTCCTTCTCTCGGTTTCATATTGCCGTCTTACTGCATTTTAAGAGTGAGAGAATAGTACACTCGGCCGCTATAATCCTGTGTTACGCAGATGGCGGATGTCGGAGTTTCCGTTGAGGCGAGCCGCCGTGACCAAAATCCAATTAGCAGAACATTATTATTGGTGAGACTTCTATTATCATTCTTCTATCATTATTGTATTGTAACATTGAAATTATATGTACTAAGTATTAGAAGAGACGCTAGGACTTGGTTATTTGCAACGTGACTTGGAGCCCGCTGCTCAAAGTTACTTAGTCTAGTCTCCGCCATTAATCTTCCACGCGTCCCACACTGTCGCATAGCTTTTGTTCGCAGTTATTGTACGTCTATTACGTCGAGCACGTTACGTACATAATATTAGATAATATTAGGACTTTGGCCTGTCTAGTTGGTCTAGTGGTTGTAGTAGTTCGACAACTGATCAAGAGGTCCTGAGTTCGAATCCAGGATCGGGCCAAAATTTTTTTGTCCCAAAGGGTTCTTCTTTCGCATCGGTTATTGGGTCTTCGAGCTATGCGGCCGGGCTTCAGGTTACTAATCCGTTGGGTCGGTTACTCTGATTCTACAGTGGATATCCTCATTCTTAAGTTTATCACGCAGAGAAATCGGAGTTTCTCTGCATATTAATGCCAAATCATTCCTTACTAGACTACCTTTGGGTGTTACAGAGATGAAATGAGGTAGGTGTAGTAGTTGATAGAAGACAGAACTGTAAATTAAATTAAATAAAAATATTATTAATACAAGATAATTCATCAACACGTTTCATCCCGTGGGTGTCTTAAGAGACGACTACGGAATCGCCAGCGGTATAACCATCTACCGTTTACGCCTGACGTAAAATAACCTGGTATGTGACGGGTAGCAGCGCCAAAGGTGCTCGCGTATGATATGGTGATCGTCAATCCGTCTGCCAAGCCTGACGATGAAATAAAATTCTTTCCACAACGGGGAAATTAATCAGTAAACATTTACAGGCGGACCAAGAACTGTCCTAAATAGAGCAGCCAAACTAAGAGCTTGTGACTTCATTGATAATAGTGTTAGGAGATTGGGGTTCGAGACAATTAAAATCTGCCGAGTGAATTACCAAAATTGACACTTTAATTACAGAACACTAATTAAAACTTAAGACCACATTAATAACAAAACACAATTGTACTAATGATCACTTTAGTTCACAGTTGTATTGCTTCGCGAAGACTTTCGCTTGTATCGCCAATTCAAAACTCGGGTCGCGGTCTATACCGGCCTTATATAGGGCCTCGGATAGTTCAAGAACCTACTACTGTAGAAACATCTAGAATTTTCGAGTACATACCGGTCCCGACTGACTAGGTGTCGATAGTTCTTCCATGGAAATTTCTAGAAGGATCTTGACTCTCCTAGTTCTGCTACTCGATGTCTCGCCGCCATGTACTAGGCATTAATTGTGGTGCCGATAGTAGACACTCGCAAAATTTACACGAAGTGAGGGTGATGTAGAACCCTAAAAGTAAAGGAACGACCTATAATATGCCTCACTAAAATGCACATGTGTCTCTTTGGTTCGAGGGCAAAAAAGAATCCACAATATTTTAGTAAAGTGTTTACACGTCCTCATGGTTTCAGTGGCGTCTTCACAACCCTTTCAGTAAATTTTATATTTCTCGTATTGCAGTACGTTTAACTAATTTGAATTTAAACCAGTAAACGTAACGTTGATTGGATTTGTCTGAATTGTCGCCTCTTATGATGGTGGATATTGTTACACCGCTATTGCACGGCAAGCGTATACTAGTGCGATAACGATTTTTCTGATTATGCAAATTATATTCATAAGAGAACAATACGCAGAGCACGTTTTTACTTTTCCTGTTTTTGTGCAAAGAGTAATATTTTGCATGGACAGCAACATTTACTAATATATATAAGGCTGTAAAACCTCAAAATGACAACGTTTCAGCTGTGTTTCTTGTTTAAAGTAGGCTAACGGGTGTCATGAGCAGCACCAGCCGTCAATTTGGACCGTTAGTCCTTTGTCACTTTAATTATATCACACAAATGAAATATTTAATATTAGTAAGCCATACGGGGACATTTAATCGAGGCGACAATTAGTCGATCATCATAATCGAATGATTGTCGAAAACTCATTCCAAATAAAACGTACACAAAGTCTACTGTGTTGACGAGAGGAAGCATTATCATTGCTGGAGTATCTGTGATTCTTTTAATAATGCGTACTTACGGAAAAGCTGTGTCCGAGGTAGCTTAGAGAGTAAACGCTCGCCGTAATTTTACGATACTCGAGCAACTTCGATTTGACTCCACCGGCACCAATGAAATTCGCCTCAAAGATGAAGAAAAGTGTCTTGCGAAATTCTTAATGTCTGATAAATACTACTGGCACTGCAGCGCGGCAAACTAATAGCTCCGTTATACTCTCAGAAATAAAGGGAAGCCTTGCCCAGCAATGGGACGTAAATAGGCATATAGACTGCAACTTTTTTTTAAATAAATATTAGAAAATGCTGTAAACATTACTAATATTCCCTTTAACCACTCATGGTAAGCTTAAATCGCTTGTGTTACGAGTGGTTCACGCCAGCAGTCGAATGGCGGAACTCAAAAGGTCGTGGGTTTCGAACCCACGACCTCGCGGTCCGCGCCCTGCCATTAGGCTACTGTCACTTCAAATGTAGTATTATGCTCTGTATCGATTCTATTTTCCAAAACCTTTGCGCTTACAAAGCATCCATCTCCAATTCAGTTTAGACACCTTTATCGTGTCTCTCTTTCTATCCCATGACGATTTAGTCTCCGTCCTGTTTCCGCTCATAAGGCGGTCCATGCACGCGCTCGCCGTTACTCCTCATTACCACGCGGCTTACCTACACCGCGGCGTGTTCGCGTTATGTATTGTCTGTCGGGAATGGGGCGCTTTAGTTGTTTTATTGATGCTTGTACCTTTCGTGAATTTTAACATTTTTAGCGAGCTCCTGGTAAAATAGAGCATCTTCTTGAGAGTGAATTCGCCTCTTAAGCACAGTGATTTAGTACTCATCATAGCGATCATTTGCCATTAAGTATGGTTCACTGATAAATATATCAATGTATATATTATATCGAGACATAAATTACGATATACATTAATAGTAGGTCAGTGCAGACTTGGCACTTGCTGTAAACTTCACAGTACGGGAGAAACCCGGGCTTCCCGAGTTCGATCCCCACCGGCACCAATGAAATTGTTTACTGCAATTTTAAGTAATGATTTACCACCTACTCGGCAGAGAAGTAAAACGTAGTTAGGAAACGTCTTACGTGTTCTTTCTGTCGTGTTTGTGCGTGGTAGAGCCACGCTGCAGCCATATTATGGTTGTAGCACGAATGGGTCGGCTCGACCGTGGTAGAGTCACGCTGCAGCTATATTATGGTTGTAGCACGAATGGGTCGGCTCGACCGTGGTGGAACCACGCTACAGCTATATTATGGTTGTAGCACGAATGGGTCGGCTCGACCGTGGTAGAGCCACGCTACAGCTATATTATGGTTGTAGCACGAATGGGTCGGCTCGACCGCGGTAGAGCCACGCTACAGCTATATTATGGTTGTAGCACGAATGGGTCGGCTCGACCGTGGTAGAGCCACGCTGCAGCCATATTATGGTTGTAGCACGAATGGGTTGGCTCAACCAGGGAAGGACCACGCTTTCACTATTAAACATTATGAATATCAGCGTGAAATAGCAGTTTAATACTGCTGTGTTTCATATGGTGAGTGTAGAGTTTTTTTACTGGAAATGAGGCATTCCATCTTGTTCCCTAGCGGTGACAACGCATTTGCGTTTTTAATTCTTAATCGAGGATAAATGTAGAATTCCATGGCCCACAGCAATTATTCATGATCAGGTGGACTGTGTTCTCGTTTGTCACCCGTATTCTATATAAAAAATATCTTACGAGCAATTCAAAAGCATGTAATATTAACAACAAATACAAAAGTAGCATTTTTAAAAACATCTACCCTTGTTGTGAAGCTACACTTTCTTTTATCACAACGTGCAATTCGAATTAATTTTTCGTCCGCAGTTTTTCCACAAAGCTTTAACAGCTCTTTTACGATTCTTTTCTGGAATGTAGAATTCAGACAGTTTGTTATTTTTTAAATTTTGTAAGATTGTATATCATATAAGAAAACTATGACACAAATAGTTATTGCAAGAGTAATACAGATACTAGCAATAACATTTTTTCATAACTTATAACGCGCTATCAGCTATAACATATTTTTCACAAAGCTCAAAAAATATTGGTTTCAATTTAAATGAAGATAAAGTTTCTGTATCATATTATAACTAAGTGTGAGGTAGTGAAATTATAAATGTATTATTAATTTATTTATTATACACTTTATAGCACTATAAAAAGTGTTACACAAAGTTATCAAAAATATCGAACTAGAGTCGAAACGCGTATCCGTAACAAAATGCTATCGGTACTGAGCGCGCACGGCCAGCGCGGGACGCGGTACGGGGAGTCGGGAAGGGGGTCGCATTCCAGCGGTCTCAAGTTAATTCGTACGTGTTATATACATACACGCTAACACACATACATGCTGGCGCACACGCGCACAGCCATCGTCACTTCTTACTTGTGACTAGTGATGCCGAACTATCATTAGTTTTGATATCGATAGTTGATATCGAAACTACGAATAACACAACTTGGTTACTAGTGGTGGCTTGCAAAAATATTATTGTATGGATGGTATTAAACTTTGATAGGTTTAATACTTGAATTAACTCATGAATTCTCAATTTATAGGCGTTGGTGACCGTCACCTGGACAACCTGCTGCTTCGTCGTTGTGGCGCATTATTCCACATCGACTTCGGCTACATCCTCGGCCGTGATCCCAAGCCGTTACCGCCTCCCATGAAGCTCAGTCGCGAGATGGTGGAAGCCATGGGTGGAATGCATTCAGAGCACTTCCACGAGTTCCGCAAGCTCTGCTATACTGCCTTCCTCCACTTGCGCAGGTAACGCTTGCGTAGGACTGCCAGACGTCCTTTATTTTAAAGGACTTACTTCAGACCCAAAAATTGTTCATATCCCTTAATTTGAAATCTTTAATAGAGGACAAAATGCCATAGATGGGCTGGTGCTGCAAAATGCAACCTACTAGCTTTGGACTCATTAGAAAGACCTGCTAAGTGGCTTATTAGCGATCCCAATCTGGATAAAACCAATCTCGCCAGTCTCGAACACAGGTGCAAAGTAGCCAGCATTTCGGTTTTCTACAAAATGCATTTTGGAAAGCGTGCGCATTAATTGCATAACTTAATTCCTCCCTCTCCCTTCTACCGTTTCGTTGTCGATTACAACGCATTTGAACCAACCGGTTTGCTTCATGGCCCGTCATGCGTACAGCAAGAGTAGAATAAATTGCCAGCTCCCTATCTTTCTACCCGATTAGAATGTGGGAGTCCACGAGGCAAGAATGAATAGGCTATTGTTAAGTCAGTGCACTTTACCATCTTCGGCTGCATCCCCACCCACCATCAGGTGGGGTAGTAGTCAAGCTCTGGTTTAGAATACCAAGCAAGAGTATAACCGTCTCATTTACACCGTATGTAAACACGGCGACCAGTGATAGGCAGCAGTGTCAACGGGACATCTGACAATGTGATAAGACACTGCAATGAAGACACTGTTGTTTTTTATTCTCAGTATATAGTAGAAAGTCTTGTATACTATATTTTATTACTTTCTCATGTAATAAAGATATTAACAACCTTCTCGTCGATGGTGTGCTTTTCCCAGAATAGTGGTGTTGGAAGTAGTGTGTTGGGAGCAGTGGTGCTGGGATTAGTGGTGACGGGATTAGTGCACGCAATTGAGGGAGGTCGGGAGGTACTCTTCAAACTAAGTAAGACACATCATTTAATTAAGCGGAGGGTTGCAAAGTAACTATTATCTTTATTATAATGGATTTCCGCAAAGTAACGCCTGATTCTATCAATTAACTTTCTCATATTTTATATCATTTAGACTTACCTATATTTATATGTTTTTTCATCATTTTTTTTGTACACCTCCTCTATTTTGTCTATTTTTTGCATCAGTCCTCTAAGCAAAGGTTGCTCAGAAGAGATAGCTTTCAAGTGACTGCATGTTGTGCATATCATACTTTAAACTACTCGTTTTGTGTATTTTGGTGTTACAATAAAGAATAAATAATTAAATAGAGTTTGGTGCAGTGTGTGGAGTAGCTGTGTTTTTTGAAATATATTGTGAACCATTAAGGAAAATCCTCGCTACTACAGAGACAAACACCCGTCTGTGAACTTTTGTATGATAATGAAGATTTTATAAATTTGCATTTGTTGCTTCAGACACGCCAATCTAATGCTAAACCTATTCTCCCTGATGGTGGATGCCTCAGTGCCAGATATTGCACTAGAACCAGACAAAGCTGTTAAAAAGGTGCAGGATAAACTGCGGTGAGTATAAGCCTATTTCTGTTGAATTGATTGAAAATGCGTTTGTTTTTAAATCAATTATTATTTGAGAAGTATACATTCAAAAAAACCTTTATTTATTTAAGGACATAAAACTGATAACAAGAGTTATTACAGTATATCACCATTATTCACATATATTCATTGCAAAATGGTTTGTATTGATGCTCTGCAAATAACAAGCTGGAGTGTAGTATGTCTGCAGCACAGATGAGTCAGCTCTCTGGCCAAGAACCTCGGCGTTGCTCGCCCAAAGTAATAACGTAAAACAAATATCAGCATAAGAAGTATCCTATTTCTCATATGATGAATGACAATGATTCTATTTACTGGTAACAAAGCATTACATCTCAGTTCACAAGGGTATGGCAATTCATCTGTAATTTGATAAATAGATACATACATGTAGGGGCATCGCCAAGGAAGAGCAGGCCAGAGACTCAAAAAAATACACATTGGAATTTACACCATTCTTATTACAATCACCGTAGGCATAAGACTTGCAATAGAATTGTAAAGTTTCATATGCTCTTGTACTTACACTTCCCATATGAACTTGCCTCTAGACTAGACTATCGGCTGGCACCGATCTTAGATACACACGAAGTTAATAAGTGTATTAATTTTTTTTTTAAATACAACTTTGTGGTAAGTTGTATTTAATAGCTGATAAAATATATTTAATTAATTATTTAGATTGGACCTGGGCGACGAGGAAGCAGTTCATTACTTCCAGAACCTACTGGATATGTCGGTGACTGCTGTGATGGCCGTGCTGGTGGAACAGTTTCACAAGTTTGCCCAATATTGGCGCAAATAAATGTATCCACTCTCAAACTGAGTTTTAGTAGACAATTGCAAAATATGGGAATTATAGAATATCTTATATAGGTCAGTCCAGCATGACGTAGTCGTTGCTACAGCCGCTGTACCATGATGTAGAACAACGCTTAAAGTCAGCTTTGTAATAAATCATTACAATATTTGTATTATTTCTCTTTAAAATTAATTACGCTAGTCTCCTCTTGATTGCAAATGCAATAACAACCTTCAGGTTTCATTGTACATATAATAATACATATAATGAATAATAAACAATTGTTTTGTTTATACTTACATGTAAGTTGTGCACTGTTTCATTATAAGAGTGTAATATCTCGTAATATGATGATAGAAATCATTTTTTTGTTTCATATAAATTTATTTACATGTTAGTGATGTAACTAACAGTCAATACAGCGCTTAATGTAAATATTAGTAAAAATATCTGTATCCCTTTTACTGTGATATTTTACATATTGAGATAAAAATATAATATTTTAATAATGACATATTTGGTTTTATTTGTAATAAATAGTTTTATAAACATATTATACTTAAAAATTAGCATTTACATATTATAGTATTTTGAGT
>DWHP01001399.1:0-16205 GCA_018247895.1 Parnassius honrathi
ATTATAAATTATAACTTTTTCATTATTAGGTATTTGAAAAAACAATATTAATTTCACGCTTTGTGTAAATAAAAACGTTTGGACATTTGCCATAATTCACCATCTACTCAATTACTGTTAATGTGTTTAACATCAATTTACATTTTAATTAGGTGTATATTTTAGCTTCTTAATGGTATATATTCGATTTGTTGTTGTTAATGTTAAATAAATAAGAAAATAAATGTCTACAATGATATATTTCGGTTTTCTCTGTGAATTGATTAGATCAGAATTTAGAATATAGGTACTCAGATTATGGACGGATAAACTCAAAGAGAGTTTGGTATTGCGGTAATGAATTAGGTTAACCTAAAAACTTAGAAAGGTTGAGATTAGTTAATAGTTTTAGTTATTAAAATTAACATTGATGAGATTTTTGTTAAAAAACAAAATATTTTTAAGTTTTGAAGAAAAGTGATTTCGCAAATCTGTTTGATTAAGAAATGCAGTGGAAAATAGTCTCTCAGATGCGAGAGAACTCAGTTGGAAACTAGAGTAGTTCCGCGCTATTTTTTCAAGTTTGAGTATAAGACGTTATAGCGCTAGAAAACGAACGGAACTGCGCTTCTCAATATATTAGAAGACCTGATGTAGAGAGACGCCTTTGTCTTTGAGATAATTACAGCTCAGAGTAGACCGGGCAAACAAGGAAACAAGACACAGCACATCATAGTTAGTTCGTGCCTTGTTTGTAAGGGAGTAGATTTTAAAGCTCGAAATTTTAAATGTATCGTCGAATCGGTCATCAAAATATCGCCAATGCCGATATATCTTCAAACTTCAAGTATCGCCGATATATCGGTATCGGTATCGGATGCATCCCTAGTATTAATGCGTTTGCCCAAGATCTTGATTTTCTGGATGCGGCAGGAGCTTTTGGGATATATATGATGTATATTATAATATTTTTATTTAGCCAAATTTCAAAAATGAAAATATGGACTTTTAATTGTATTGCATATAATTTAAGAACTTGAATGCAGGAACTAATGTGACTAAAACTTAAACCATGTTATTTATTGTGTGTTGAAGTTTTGAACCTTTATGATCGATTGTTCGTCCATTCACCATTCAAATTTTTGATAGGCCCGGGCTATTTGTCACTGCTGCGTTTCGATTTACGGTAGAACGCAACAAATGTTTCCAATCATTTGAAAGGTATATTATAAATCCTCTACTCCCTAATAGATGGCATTACACTGGTACTTGTTCACGCCGAAGTCAACAATTCAATTCGGGACTGTGTAAGTGCCATAAATACGGATCCGTCAGTTAATAAGAACAACGCTTCAATGAGAGACAATTTGGTTACGATGTTACGTAAGCGTTTACAATGTTCTGTACTACGAACTGGCTCATTATCATAAACAGTGGTATACCTATAGTCTGTTAGGTGGAGCGGATGAATACACCTACTCAGGCAACGGATATCAGTACAGTAATCTGTGCGCACGGGCAGAGTGCGTCCGTTCACCGCTGATAAAAAAACCTACACGCACGCACACAAGCACTCCGTGCTTCCTATTGCGCTGTTACAATAAATAACAATTATCGCACGCACACAGGCGCACGGTTGCACAGATAAGAGGTCGGGCGTAGTTCGCACACACGCGCAGAGTGGTGATTGGTTACACCTGTAGAAAGAGACCACGGGGGGCCGTACGGTACATTACAAGATAGAACTCCGCTTCGAGCGTGGTCAAAGCTTACTAAAGAATGTACAGAAAGTACTTACTTATTTACTTTTTTATTGATTTGTCTGTACGGCGCGTTATACGCATTTTAATTGACATCATTACCATAAGGCGACCGTGCCAGGAGTATTGCCGTTATTGGCAGGCTATTTGGGTAATGAAGTCAATTAAAATGTGTATTATAACTATGTGTTTAATGCTTGAAGCGGAATTTTACAGATTTTGTTGCGTTTAATTTTAATTATTTTTAGTTCCCGACGTTTCGAATGTCTAGCAACACCCACGGTCGCGGGGGGACTCAGATAGTTGACATTCCAATGTGAAAGTTAACCCGGATGACCTACCTTGTTTTTTAGTTTTTTATTTCGTCCGATCTACACAGAATGAGCTTATAGTACCTACCTATCATGAAGTCTCTCAGTGTTATGTTTGGTTTGGGATTATATAAATGTGTAGAGTTCGCATAAACATAAGAAATCTTTAGAACGCACTTGAATTAGTTACATAGCTGGCGGACGTTGATGCAACTTTTTATTTTATAAACAACGTAGTAAAAATAAAACGGTAATGTCTGTGCTTTTTTTGGAAAAGCTTGATAATTTTTGTGCTTGATATTCTCTGAAGAGTTGTAATTAATTGCAGGTAAATTATCATCGCGTAGTGATGTGTTCAATTATCATGTAGGGGCTGGCATGTTGGGGGTTTATTGTTCTACAAAATCATGGCCAGTTTCATTAGATCCTGTTTTAAAAATATTTCGAATAGCAACAGAGATATTTCAATCAATACTAGCGATCTGCCCCGGCTTTTGCACGGGTGATTTCTGGATCTCGAATATAGCGGCACCTACCAGGTCCAATTGGGTTTTGAAACCACCCAGGAACCCACTCATATGCACAAAAAATTCATCAAAATCTAAAGACTAAGGGACAGCGATTTCTTTTTTATATAAGTAGGTATAGATAGGAAGACTGATGAAATCTTATTTTGATTGAAAATCACTGTTATGCATATTTTACCACTGGTTTGGAAATTACCTCTGTCCTGGGAACAACCGATAAGAAACCCAGCGGGACATATTTTTTTGAAAAAAAAATGTTTTACAGTTATTTAATGTCTTACACAATTAAAATCACAAAACGAATTACAAATAGCTCGGTAGTGATCACCTCATCCCCAAGGGTTATCATCATCCATAAATTCCTTAATATAATAACAACCCTTTATATACAATCGTGGCTTAATAAAATTTTTAAACTTTACGGAAGTCAGATTTTGTACATTCGTACGAAGCTCCGCGGTTTTAAAATATCTGTATTGGTGGACAAACCGGAGGTCACCGAGAAGAGACATTGCATGTCTGCACAAGGTGTACGTGCTTACGGTTATGCGACATTTCGTTTTAATTTCCTGCGTTTTAGAATTTTTATGTACTCCCACGTTGAGTGCAGTATTTTTTTTGCATTCGTAATGAATTTTTCTTAGCAAATCATGAAGCATCCGCTACATTTGTCATGTTTAATGAACGCTATTACAATAAACATTTTATAGATATTAAGGCTTATCTGTTAGGTCATAATAAAAAAGTAAAATTTTTTACTAAGCTTTCGACTTGTAATTTACTAATGTAAAACAATCAGTTTAAAAAAACTAACATAATTTATACGTGGTATGCTGCAGCTATATCGACCGGGACAGGACCACGCTCTCACAGAATACCAACCTAAAATAGCAACTTAATACCGTTGTGTTCCGTATGGTGAGTGTAGATATCCGGAGACCCTTTATTACTGGAAACAAGGCTAAGTCCTCAAGGGTGACAACGCATCTGCATTAACCATCTTAGTCTTTAAGGGTCACAACGCATCTGCATTTTGATTCTTAATCGAGAATAAATGTAGATGTCTATGTGCCACAGTAAACACTTACCATCAGGTGGACTGTTTGTCGCCCTTATTCTATAAAAAAAAGCTATCCAGAGAAATAGAAGAAAGACTTTTATACTGCCCATTAACTATATGCCAAGTTGTGAATATATGATTTATATTTAGCTGTGAACTGATATTTTTACCGACTTCAAAAAAGGGGAGGTATTAAATTCGACTGCATGTGTTTTTAATGTGTGAATGGTGAACCGATTTTCATGATTCTCTTTTTATCTAAAAGCTGGTAATTCTCGTTTGATTCCATATTAATTTAATTAAGATTTGACCAGTAGTTTTTGAGTTATATTTAATAATGCGTATTAAATTGACTTTGAATATAATAAATTCGTTCGTATTGAAGTCGGTTGAATTTTTTTAAATTTTTTACTTTAATATGCGTTGCAATCGAGCACAGGACACCTGACGGTAAGTGGATACCGCGACCACATAGAAATTTACAACTACCCTTGATTAAGAATCAAAATACAGATGCGTTATGTGTTATTCGCCATAGCAGATCGATAAGATTATACAGCAATGACCTGGGCATCTTGCATTTATAGGCTCCTTGGATATTTTCATTGAGATAAACTGTAATTGTAGCTTATTAATTAAAAAAAATCCTTATTACCTTACATACTTTATAAAAACTTACATAGGTAAATAAACAATGTCAAATTAACAGTACAAGACCTATTAAGGGATCAAATAGTAGCTTGGTGACTCTGTGACTAACAAAAGTTACCGTCAGGCCAATTATTGCACCTGAAGCAAGTTTGAGATCTCAAACGCATAGCTTTCGTGCCCAAAGGAGAAAAAGTAGAGTTGTCTAAATGTCATAAAATATTAGAACAGTTTGCCTGGCAGCATTTTAACTAACCCTAATGTCGACTAATAAAAAGAAATTTAAAGTGTATGTATCTTGTTTACATTAAAGAATAAATAATATACAGATTGTAAGGCGTTAATAATTTGAAAATTTGTCACGGTAAAGTACGTTATTAGGTTAATATTTTTTGTACATCATTACGGAAATGAAATACGATTATGAAATGAACCACGAACATGAATCAAATTTTTATTACAGAAACCTTTAATGTAACCACATGAGCATACGACTCAAACGTGCGAGGTAATTTCGAAACTGTGATATCATTTTAAGTTAGTGAACTGATTTACATTTATATTGAATAGAAAATTATGGACGTCGCAATTTGAAGTATTTGTAGTAGAAGCAATTAGAATGCCACTATCTAAATAAGAACGCAAAAGTTTTAACGTCCATCATCACAGAGAGCAAAAAAAGCAAACTTTTAACAAATGTTCTCGAAAATAGCTATCCTAATAGATATACTATAGAAAATAGATATACTTTAGTAGCTGATTTAGACAGTTGTGAGGCGAAATCAGAAAATAGAAAAACCTAACTGATCCACCCTCCTGTGACTCATGAGATCGTTAAGGTAAACGGCGCTGTTCAAATACTGATTAACAAATTGTCAGACCTATGTTTGTCCAAGTTAATGAATCTGTTTATTTTGTTTACAACAAATAAGTAATTAGAGGTGCGACAAGATTTATCAGTACCAAGAAATAATTACTTACTAAAACTAGAGAATATTTATAACGTGTATGATAAAACGGTTATTCAATTTCACAACTGCGTTTTACAATTGTTTAAACAAATGCCTACATCTGGATAATTTCCGTGTGTGTCATCTTTAAAAAAAACGTCGATATGACTCTAAGTATAAAATGTTCAAGTCACAAAACACCTGAATTAATTTATGAAATCAAATGTGAATTTTATAATTTTTTCGAACTAAGTATCAAATATTTGTTAAATTGTTTGTAGTAGTAGTACTTAGATAATTTTATAAGTTTCAAGTACGTATGTTTTATTTATCTTAAACTAAATGCAATATCCATTAATAATTTTTACTATGCCGGAAAACACTTCTAAAAAACATCAGTTATTATTATTAGAGAAGAATCTGAAGAACACGGAATCTTTTAGCACTTGACTAACTAAATGACTAAAATATTTTCAACTCCTAAACATAATATGTGACATTTTTATTTTTATAAAATATTTTCCCGCACACTTTTTCTTTATATAAACCAAACCTTCTAATGCCCATGTTTATGATTTCTTTCCTTTATTACAACAATTTGTTGTTTAAACATATTCAATAATTAATTTCGTACATTAAAATTATTAAAATATTTTTCCATTTCGAACAGGTATTTCAAACGAACGTTCAATAATATATTCCTCGCGTCCATTTCTGCCCGCCTAAAACATTGCTCGCAGTCGACCATCCGAAATAATCAAACATCCCTATTATTTCACCCACTCCAGACAGGCGGCGCTCAAGGAAGGATAAAATGAAAAGCGAGAGAGAAAAAAGAAAGCAAATGAATTAAAACAACATAATCATTTACGATTTAAGACGGCGAAAGAGCGGGTTCCCCTCGACAAACGCAACTTTCTTTCAAGTCCGTGTATACCTGTTCCCGATTCTCAAGTGGATGAATTATATCCCGGGGGAGCCGAGGGGAAGTTAGAACACTGAGGTTATTTCTAATGAAGACGTGCTCGAGTTTTATTTTTAATACAGCTGAGGTGATATAAATTTCACCTGTTATAATTTAATCGTTCACAATTTTTAAATCGAGCAGTAAACTTTTATCTCGAATTAAATTTATTTATGGATAAACTAACCTCTTTCTTTATTGAATCTACTTTAACGAAAATAAACTTTGAACAGAATAGTTAAAAGGAAGGCGTAGGGAAAGTTGGAAAATAAATAAATGAAAATAAATTGAAAATTGCAAATAAAAACGAAAGGAAAAGAAGCTTACTCAAGGCCGCGAGCCGCCTGGCCGAGGTGGTGGAGGTCGGGACCTGCTTGCTCCTCATGTTCGCGAGCCAACCGGCCGCCAAGCATTCGTACCAACCGCCAACTCCCATAAGCGCGCTCTGCACTTTCATCTAGCACCTCGTCACGTCACTACCGAGAGACACGACGCACTCGCGATAGGCCAGCACGAGCTGCACAGTACAGCACAGTCCCAGCGCCCGGCGCTACTCACATCGGCAGGCGCCCCATACGTTGGCCAGGCTCCACAGGCGGTACGAGTAGCTGTCACCATAGCACCCGAACATCTCATCGGTTCTCGCGACCATGGCCCGCGCGCGCGGACGACGTGTTGTTTGCAGCGCGGCGCGCAGCGGAATGAAGCCGGCCCGCCTCTCGCCCCGCCCTGCATGCTCCCCCTCTCGCACCGCACCCCCACCTCTACTTAATTAGTGGCGACCGCCGCCAGCAGCCGACAGCCGACCGCTCAGCCGCCGCTCACCATCGCCCGATCACCGTCACCTCCGCGGCGAGTCCGTCTTCTTGGACATAAACGTTTTCACGTACCTCGCTGTTGTTTATTTACACTCTACGCTCCACCTTCTCGCCGATCTACCTGTCTCTATCTAGCGTCTTGTCGCCCTGTAATGAAACTCGCGACAAATACCTATTTATGATGATATTATAATGGCAAGGAATACTTAGTATTTTTATTAAATTCGCTGGCAACAATGTGATACTTTAAATAAGGTTGTTTGTTTCATGGTAATTAGATATGTTACAGGAATTTAACCTATTACAAAAATTAAAACTTAGGTATACATTATTCAGGTGTGTATATTTAATTTCTTTTATCAGTTTGAAAACAAGTTCATGGTGATAACTCCAGCATTTATTTCGAACTACAGCTTTCGGTTAAAGCACTTCAGTTTTGCTTTTTGTCACTAGATGGCGCTAGGCGTCTTTCCAAATGTGAAAGCTCATCCGTTGATCGCATGGAAAAGGAATTTTTCGTATATATAATTTTCACATACTAAGACTAAATAATTATTTTAGTGAAATTAAGAATTATAATTAGATACTAATTTTCTAGCACTCTTACATTACCGTTTTTGTGATGTACAATAAAATATATGTAATAATAATTATATTTACCACAAAATGTTCAATTTGAAGTTTACCTTTAGTTAATAAATAAAAGACTGCGGTCATCACTGTCCAGTGTTTGTTCATGTTACCTAAATGTATCTTTCTTTATTTAATCTATAAACGGAATAAAGGACCGTGGTACCTAAGCGGATAAGCGTTAGACCTAAATTACACAGTACAAGGAGTTCGATTTCCGCCGGAACGGACTAAAGAAATTGTTAATTGCGGTTCTAAGCGTTGATTTGTCACGTTCTCGGCAGTGAAATAAAACATCGCGAACTATAAGTCTGAAAAATTAAAAAAAATCGGAGACGTGAAGTATGCTATTACGCATTAGAGTAGCGCGGTAGTTATCAGAGAAGGCCTGTGCTCAGTAGCGTGATGTACTTGTAAGCAAGATTTTTTTATTTTTTTTATAAGGAAATATGTTACTATAATATTTATGTATTACATAAATATTACGTATTACCTTATTATTATAGTAACTACGTCTAGATATAATATATAACGATTGTGAATATGCCTAAAAATTTATATCTACAACGAAAATGGTTTGGAATGGAATGGTTTTTGGGCCCACTAGAAATTTTAACGTAATTTAATGGTTTTATATTTAATGGTAAATTCGCTAAAGATTTTATGAATATCTAACCGGAATCACGATACAGGAGGTATAATTAAGAATCAATACATACCTATACATCACCGTCATTTGTTTGTTCGTGAACTGTTTTCTCCGGAGTTACTCCACACAATCCACCAAGTAGTATTTAAGATTTTGAAGAATCTACAACTCTTTTATAGTTTTTATTATTAACAGTGCACAATTATAACATAGAGTATCGATAAAAACTACTATACAGTCGCACATACTTATAAGATTTTAGATTATAATGATATTGCCGTTTGATTGCTAACTACTTAGTATTTCCGTTAGATATGGTAAAACTAATATTACTAGTGTAATCTAGATATTTTAAGGAATAAATCGACATGCATCTCATTAAGTCATCACAATTTGTGGTGAGCTCATTCATTCTCAAAAGAAATTGTCTCCTTTAAAACGCGCGGAATACTTCTTCTCTACATTATACAATGATGTAGAGCCACGAGAGCCCGTGCAAACACAGGGGCAATATCTTATTGTCACCACACGGTGTGTGATAAAACTATATATATTTTATAATAATAATTTATTATACATTCAGTTAGACAAATTACACTTATGTCATAAATTATAATGGATAAAGGGTGACAAACGACCACACAATCCATCTGATGGTAAATAAATGCTGTTGACCATAAACACTTATATCTATGTACAATTAATCATCAAAATTCGGATGCGTTGTCACCCTCGTGGACTACGTAAAATTCCAGTTTTAAGTTCAGTCCTTCCAGCAATAAGAGCCTCCGGTTCTCTACACTCGTTGTACAAAACAAGCAGCATTAAGCTGCTTTTAACTTCCTAGTGGTAAGTTATTGCAATATGTCCGATTTTGCAAATTAGAAATTTTAGCATATCTCCACGTTTCAAGGTCTTTAGTGTCGAATAGTATATTTTTAAGAGGATGTCCATATGTGCATATGCACGTATGCATGTATACATGTATGTATGTATGTTCGGATTCAATTATAGCCTCGTGTATCTCGAGAAGAAAGAGTGATATTGACATGGGAACAGTTTCATTCAACACATAACTATGTAACTTAGACCTCATTAAATTTTGAGCAAAATTGGTCTAGTCGTTTTTTGTGCCGAATGAAAATTTTTATAAAATATTAAAACATATGATATTTTTTATAATTCCACTGGGAAGTTAGTCGTGTGGACTTTTCGGGTCGCACCTAGGCCGCTTTTTTACGCTGGTATTCTGTGAGAGAGTGCTCTTCCTCCGACGAGCCGACCTATTCGTGTTACGAGCATAATAGCTGTAGCGCGGCTCTTCGACGTACCTGAAGTTATAATATACTAAAAAATGTTATGTATTATATATTACTGGATATATATTGTGTATGATGTATTAAAGGAAAGGGTTCTGTTTTTGTTGTTTTAATTTATGTTATATTTAGTGAGCTCGTAGTATAGGTAGTTCATGCACTGTATTTAATTTTCTAATAAATAAAGATGACAAAAACAAGCGCACAGTCCATCTGATGTTAAACGGATACTGTGATTCATAGACATCAGTCATCGATTAAGAATCGAAATTGATTTAAATGCTTTGTTACGGGTAAAAAATATGTCTCTAGTGACGAAATTGTTTTTTTAATAAAATAGAATTAACTGTTGAAATTGTGTACGTGGTAGAGCCACGCTGCAACTATACCTATTATGGTTGTAGCACGAATGGGTCGGCTCGACCGGGGTAGGATCACGCTCTCACAAAATACGAATGTAAAATAGCAAATTAATACTGCTGTGTTTCGTATGATGAGTGTAGAGAACCGGAGATCCTTTTTTACTGGAAAAGAGGCATACATATTGATTCCTAATTGAGGAGCAATGTAGATGTCTATAGGTCATAGTATTCACTTACCATCAGGTGGACTGTGTGCTCGTTTGTCAACCTAATTCTATAAAAATAGAAGTTTAGTCTAAAGGTTAGTTTATACTGATGTTCATGGACAGCCGCAGCCAACTTAAAACTAAGGATTTAGATGCGTTAACACCTCTGAGGACTAAGATACAGTACCTCACAATTAATTCTACCGGCTCTTTACACCTTTCAGACCGAAACACAACAGTACACTTACCGTTGCTGGTGATAGAAATAGGTAAGAGTGTGATACCAACCAAGACTCTACCAGAGTCCTACCTATGGCTATTACCTATGCTGATATTTTACGCTGGTACTCTGTGAGAGCGTGGTTATATTCCTACATCCATAATACAGTTGTAGCTCAGATGGTTAGCGCTCGCTGTAAATATTCGCTGTAAATGAGTTACCCGGGTTCGATCCCCACCGGCACCAATGTAATTGTTAATTACAATTTTAAGTGCTGATTTACCACGTGCTCGGTGGTGAAGGAAAATATCGTGGGGAAACCTGCATGTTGCATCCTCTATCACCTGCACCTCACGGAACACCCGCGTAAAATAGTAGCTTAATGTTGCTGTTTTATATGGTGAGTGTAGAGAACCGGAAACCCTTTTTACTGGAAACGAGGCATTCCATCTTTGTTCTCACGGGTGACAACGCATCTGCATTTTGATTCGTAATCGTGGATAAATGTAAAGTCTATGGGTCACAGCAACTACCTTCCATCAGGTGAACTGTGTGCTCGTATGTCACCCTATCCTATGAAAAAATATTTGAGGAATAAGAAAATAATATTTCGAAGAGATATGAAGTTCGCCCACACGTATTGGGGCAGCGCGGCGGACAACTCCTTGCTCTAAAACCCTCTCAGAAATGAATGAAGGCCTGTGCCCAGCAGTGGGACGTATGTAGGCTGTAACTTTTTTAATACAGCTGTAGCGTTGCTCTACCATGTTAAAAACAAATTATAATCTCAATAAGTACAGAAAGCTTGTCAGTCTGTAAAAGCCGAAAGCAAAGTTAGAAACAAGGGAGGAGACACGTGGTTGTCAAAAGTAGCTTGTGTCATTTATCTCTACGAAAGTTGTACAAAGCCAATTCACGTGCGGTACACAATCGTCGTAAATAACTATTTATATAAATTGCAGACTCGTAAATCATACTCTATACTGTAATATTAAGATTGTAAATGTCTTGTAAATAATGTACGACAGTAAGCTTTGTGTTATGTAACGCCTTTTGTGAGACAAAAGCACCTTGTAGCTCGCACACGTGGGCTACACGTGCGCCGGTGTAAAGCCACACCTAAACATTGTTGCGCTAAGAACAGAAAAGCATTTGTTTTTTTTTTAATTATGTTCCTGTAAGTTTACGTGATTTATTATTATTGTTTGTAATTGAAAGCTTAGTTTAGAAACAATAGTAACCTTGTGTTTTGTCAGATTCGGTATGAAGGATCACAATTTTTAATTTATCATATTTCGTTTTAGGTTTCTTATTCAGGTAGTTCGGTAACTGTGTCAATATATCACATCATCGTGTATGATATGATATATTGACACATGATATATTGGCAAATAAATATTTTTTTTGTTTTAATAGATCTATCTTAGTTCTAGTTATATGTGACTTGGTAATTAACCAAAGTTTGAAAATTTTTTTGAAAGCATTGCTGTTCTAGCATATAAACATTTAAGAAGTATGTAAGTATGAAGTAATATTACGGCATTACAATTTGCGATACCACACATCTGGATGCAATAGTAGTCCACCACTGTATAATTTACTTGAAGTTTTCTTCACCGCACGACTTCTTTGAGAAATCGGCTATCACCAGAGATTTTGCTTACCGATGCGACTTAAGGACTGTCAAGAGAGCCTACTTCTTTTTAGATGGCCGGTCTGTGATTCCCCTGGTGTGTCTGTCAACATCAGGTGAATCACATGCTCGTTAGTCGCCTCTACTCCAAATAATATAAAATTTATAGATAAGTTGTCAACTCCGAGGAATAAGATGTAATGTTTCACAGTCTGTAAATTATTAGATTTCTTTTAAATGTACAATACCTGCGTGTAATGACAGTTTTGAAAATATATTATGTTGTTGTATAAGTTGAGGAAAACGCAGATATTAATTAGTGTTTTGTCGAATAATATAGGTAAAGTCGGTCTTCACCGCAATAGGTATGTGGAGACAGGTATTCCAACATTTGTTTTTCTGAGACCTAACAGAGTTATCGGGTGTGCGGTTTGCGTGTTTTCAATATAATTATTTTATGAAATATATTAACAGTTTACCCGTCGCGTGGCTTCGTGTTGTGCGGTTATACTACTATAAAGATGACTTGATGAAGTTTGTTAGTGGTTATTATATTTCGGTTCTAGCTCACATCTAGCCAGAATAGTAATAATTTAAAACAAATATTGTGAAACTAGTACAGGTGTTTATTTACTCAAATCACAAAATGATGCTGTGGTTTCACCAAGTGACACCAATTGTATATCAAGTATAAATTAATTACAAAGTAAAATAAAAAGAATAATCAAGGAATAAACTTTGAAGTGAGATTAAAAGAGTACATAGTACCTATCTCAAGAATTATAATAACAGAAAATTTCCTTATAAAAAGCTTTAAAAGGGTAGTCTTTCTCTCACATAAATAATATGCCCACCTCAGCGCACGTGCGTCGCCCGCCTGGGAACTCCACGTGTGGTCGTAAGCTAACCGCTTCAGCGCTGTTTTTTTTAAACACACACCCATACAGCCCATCTGATGGTAAGTGGATACTGTAGCCCATAGACATCTACATCTATCCTCGATTAAGAGTAAAACGCAGATGTATTGTCACCCCTGCAGACTAAAATGGAATCAAATACGTAATAAAAAAGGAAAAATAATTAATTTTGAAAACATAAGGATGGAATGCCCCATTTCCTGTAAAAAGGGTCTCCGGTTCTCTACATAACCGTACAAAACAACAGAATTGAGCTGCTATTTTACGCTGGTATTATGTGAGAACTCGCGATGTATTTTTATGTGACCAAGTAGTAAACTTCACAAATTTCGTAGTAAATAAATAGGTAAATCAAAAAAACACTTTGTATAAAATGCAATACATATTAATTTGTATGGTGTTATTATTAGATGCCATATTAGAGGCCAACGTCAGTTGAAATTTATTTATCAAATAAATTATAATATGACCAATTAAAAAGGTAAAACGATTAAACTATTTTATTCATACTGCTGTAATTTTTAATTTGTTTACGATGTTTTTTTTTCCAATGAATAAATGTGTGTCCTATTTTTATACGCAAAAAACGTTAAGTTTTCAATGCATTTCTCACATAATATATGAATATTGTTTGAGAAATGCTTTGAAGTTCAAAGTGCATTGTTATATCGGACTTAAACCTGGGTCGGGCCAAAATAGTTATAGAGTTTTTCTGCCAAGAAATTCTCTGTAGCAGCCCGGAGTCGTGCTACATTTCATCCACGTGCCTCAGAAAGCACGATAAGCCGCTGATCCTGCGTCCGATATCTCGCCGGTTGTGTCAGATTAAAGTCACATCATACTATGACAGTGACGCAATAGCGAGTGCACCTGCGCGTACGCTCGTGCACTCTAATCCTGTCCCGCGCAAGATAGCTAGCCGTGACCGAAAAATTCATCACGATAACTTATGCTATATAAGCTTATATACGGGCTTGACGCTATGTTTTTGTTTGTTTATACTATGCTATTTTTACAGCATTGAATGGCTAATAAGCATACAGTGCACATGACGGTAAGTGTACGCTGTGGGACTGTGGCCCACAGAAATCCATATTTATCCTCAGTTGGGAATCAAAATGCAGACGCGTGGTCACCCCTGAGGACTGAGATGGAATGCCTCGATTCCAGTAAAAAAAGTCTCCGGTTCTCTACACTCACCATACGAAACACAGCAGCATTAAGCTGCTATTTTACGGTGTTATTTAGTATTTAACATAATTATTTACAACCTTAATGTCTAAATAAAGTTGTAGGTCTATTACTACCCTAATTAGGAATTAACATACTCGTATATATAGGTATAACTTTCTTTGTCTTTCGTCGGGTTATTATTTGTAATTTGTAATGTAATGAGTGTGTTGAAAATAGCACTGATGAAAATTCTATTAGTCTATAGTTACACAAAACATAAATGGATGTAGTGTGTGTAGTGGAAACAAAAGTATTTTATCCTCCAACTGGGTGGAAATTAGTTATTTATTCATCATCATCATCATTACAGCCCTTCACAAGTCCACAAGTAGCGTATGGTCCTGAGCCACCTGAATACATTAATTTCCTGCATACCCTAACAAGTCACCAATCCATGTAGTGCCTCCCCCCACTATATTACTATACTTTATATACTATACTTTCTTACCGTTATTTATTATTAACAACAACAAATCTTTACCATTTTTTATAATAATTTCTTTATAAGGCACAGTGGATTAAAACCAAAAATACAAAAGAATCGAAAGAAGACCATATTATTAGTGTATACTGATAACAAATTCCAAGTATTTCTTTTAAGGATAAGGGTGACACACAGTCCACCAGATGGTAAGTGGTTGCTGCGGCCCATAGACATCTATATCAATCCTCGATCACGGGTCAACATCTAGATGAGTTGTCACCCGTGAGGGCTAAGACTAAGAATGCTTGTTTTCCAGTAAAAAGGGTCTCCGGTTCTCTACACTCATACAAAACACAGCAGCATTAAACTACTATTTGGTTGAGCCGAAAAATACGTGCTACCATCACACTACTAATAGTGCTGCAGTGTAACTCTACCAAAAAAGAAATTATTACAAGCAAGTAATTAATTTAGATAAAAATGCCCACAGAAATTTCTTCACCGATTTAGAAATAAATCATTTGAGATAGATTCCCACGGCGTGTTGTAAAAATAAATGGTTTACCTTTAAAAACATCTTAGGTTTACTCTAAACATCTGGTGCGGCAGTTTACAGGTAAATAAGTGACAACTATTTATTTTAGTTTGTTAGTATTGATGTGCTACCTGGATGAGAAATGTACCGTAAGTTAGGTTTTTTAAAATGAGATAGAGACACTTTAGTGATCTCTTATGTTGATGCGAGTACTACACATTGTTATATCTATTGAAATTTATCAGATTGCACCAGAAGGAGACAATACGTCTCACACAAGATTTTTCTGTATGTATGTTTGCCTATTTCTTTGATTATTTGGCACGTACAGTAGCCCTAAAAGGCTTGATAGATTTTAGCATATGGGTCGTGATATGGGTTGGGAGGGATATGCGGCATGTTTTTTTTTCTCTTTTTTAATAACTTCAAAAAGGTGGAGGTACTCAATTCAACTGTGTGTTTTTTTAAGTGTGTTACCGCTGAACTTTTTTCTTGGTGAACCGATTTTTATGATTTCCTTTTTTATTTAAAAGCTGGTGATTCTTGTGTGGTTTTATATACATTTGGTTAAGATTTGACAAGTAGTTTTGGAGTAATAAAAATGTGTATATAAGTGACTTCGACTACATTGATGATGTTCTCATTTTATTTATATCGAAGTCGGTCGTAAAATATTTTTAATTTTACTATTTGTCAGTAAACTTTTTTACGCAGGTAAGTTTTTTTAATTACTGTTATAACAGTTCGGCTTAATTAAAGGTATTTGTAGATATTTCGTTTCGACAGCATTCCTGGTCACGGAGGAATATAGGAGCAACCAAAAAGTCATGAATTTAAACCCGGTGCCATAAAATTAGGTTTATTTTATAGTTAAACTAGCTTACCAGGCAGACGTTGTTCTGCCCTTTTGGACGACCCTTTGTCATGTCCTATTGAAAATCCTTAAATTCGCAAAAAAAAAAAATTGTGGGTCACTCATGGGCAAAAAAATCCTATTTCTCAAGTTGGATCAAACTGCACACGGTGAGCAAATTTGATACAAATCGGTTAAGTAGATTAGGAG
>DWHP01001400.1:0-16203 GCA_018247895.1 Parnassius honrathi
GCACTCACCATGGTATAAGCGAAAGAAAATGCAAAGAGATGCAACATCTCTTCGCAGCGCCAGTGAATCGAGCCGATTGGAAAGCACTCGGTCGTCGACGATTCGAGCCGCTCTGCACTGGATATGGTCGAGTGGAAGGAGCTGGTACTGGGGAGCTCCAGCCCAGAGATGGGAACAGTATTCCACGTGCAGCCGAACCTGCGCCTTGTAAAGTTGCAGGCGGTGCGCCGGCATGAAATACTGTCCTGCACTGCTGAGCACGCCAAGCTCTTTAGAGGGCAATTCGGCCTTCTCTTCCAAGTGACCATGAAACTGCACGTCACTCTATATATCGACGTCGAGGGTTCTGATATTGGCTGAGGCAACAAGGGGAGTGTTTTGAAACTGAGGAGATACGACAAAGGGGTTCTTTTTAGCGGTTAACGCGCAAATTTGTGTCCTCTGAGGGTTAAACTGAACTAGATTTAGTCGCCCCCAATCCGAGACTTTGTTCAGCAAAGACTCGACTTCAGACACAAGTTTCGAAAGAAGCGCTTTGTGCCAAACCCGATCGAAGGCCCTCGCAATGTCCAAAAAAACAGCCAATGCCTCCCCCTCGGAGTATACTGCCGCCGCCCCTCTATGAGTCAGGTATGCCAGAAGATCACCAGCTGATCGACCACGATGAAAACAGTATTGGCGATCACAAATCAGCTGGTGATCATTAAGGTACCTTATGAGCTGACAGTTTACAATGGACTCCATTGTTTTGGAGAACAAAGAGGTGATGGCAATGGATCTGTAGTTGGACGGGTCTGAGCGATCGGATCGGGTGGACGAAAGCCGTCTTCCATGATTTTGTGACTACGCCTAGGGAGTAGGAGTAACGAAAAAGACACGTCTTTTTCGGTACGGGACGATATTCCAGGAACGTGTGTTCCAGAGTTATCTGGAACACACGTCCTCAGCACAATTGGGCTGATAACGTCAGGCCCACTCGGCTTGTGGATGTCCAGGGAGAAGAGTGCTTTGCGAACCGAGCGCTGTGTGAACCACAACTCAGGCGTGGAGCACTCACACCGCGGGATGGTCGGCAGCGTACTCCCACCGTCGTCAAAAGTCGAATCGGACGCAAAGAAAGAGCATAACAGATCGGCTTTTTCCTTTGAGGCATGGCCCAGTGAGTCGTCTCCCTGTGCAGAGATGGAAGATATAGCTGACAGAAATTCTTGAAGGAAGGCGAACTAATTTCTCGCCAATTCTGCCTATGTGCTCTGACTTTGCCTTGGCAATGGCTCTTTTGAAGGACCTGGAAGCGGAATTATACTTCTTTTTTAGAGCGTAGATGTTTACATCCCGGGGCGTAGATGCGTCAGCCCGGGCTTGGTGGTACTCCTGCCTATAGCATGATGCTATTTTACAGGAGCGACCAAACCATGGCTGGGATTTGCCTCCGATGGGCACCACAGAGGAAGGAATAAAAAGTTCCATACCCTGAACTACCACATCAGTGACAGAATCAGCAACAACGTTGGGATCGTCCAGCTAGGAGCAAACCCGCCCCCAGGGGTAGGATGCAAAGAAATACTGCATCCCATCCGAATCAGCTGACCTATAGTGACAAACACGGCGGCAGACTGTAGAATGCAATGCCGATTTCAGCGTGAGTGGCACCACACTCCAGACAAGACAATGGTCTGAGGAGCCTAAAGGGGCGTCGACGGAAATCTGATATCCGTCCGGATGAGAGGTCAGCACAAGGTCCAACAGAGAAGGTGCATGATCCTCCACATCTGGAATCCGCGTAGGCGAAGTAACCAATTGTGTCAAACCATATGCCAAGACAATATCACGAACAGATCTCCCCGCATGATTGGTTGAACGTGAACCACACCACTCGGCGTGGTGAGCGTTAAAATGGCCGAGGATCACGATCTCTACGAAGGGGATCTACTATAGCAACGAATCTGTAGCCATTTGGACGTGGTTGAAGAGTCAGTCTGATACCGCATTACCGCTATTGGACCAATAGAGGAACCCGTAGATGCGTGGGAGGTCGTTGCTGTCTACGCGTAACCAAAGGATGGACCGGTCCGAACCTTCAAAACTGCCGATGCGTCGAGAACAGATGTCCTCTCTGACTTATACGCGAACTCCAGCCCGAGGCACAAAGGAGTGTTCCAGTTTGTACCCCGGGTAGGAGAAATACGAAGCATCAGTCGGAGAGGACACCTGAGTCTCGGTCAAAAAGAGCAGAGCCGGCCTCGCCGTCTCGAGATGGTAGTGGACGGCGTTTAGGTTTGAGTGATGTCCCTTGGTATTGCAGAAATTCACGGATAGCGTGGCAGGGGTCGCCTTGGTCTTGTTGCTCAGTTTGCCCCGAGCAATTGTTGTCTTGAGTGGAATTTTGCCCCCCCCCAGAATATGCGGGGCAGCCTGAGCACTCACGCTCAGGAGTGTAGTAACTTTGTCGTGGATGCTCAGCAGGGGATTCTCCAGGTGTGTTGGTACCCTCCTGGGGTAGATAATCGCTAAATTCCGCTACCATGTTAAGGAGGGTGGGGGGATTGGGTCTCCGGCCATCTACACCCATCAGACGAAACACCGGTATTCTGTGCTCGTGGTTCCACCCCGGTCTGAGCCGGCCCATACGTGCAACAGCAAAGCTTCCGCGTGACTCCACCACTGTTAACATATATGATATAATGTAAAAGACAAAAATCTTATTTAAAATTCATTAATGTTAAGTTGTTTTCAAAACACTTTCTACAAGTAAGAGTTACTGAAGTTTGTCGCAGTTGAGTTTTCTTATTCAATTCTATCAGAAATTGTTGCAGAAATAAGATCAATCGCCTGTATCGCAATACTTACTTACAAATTGTATTTGTCTAGTTCATTTCAAGCTCTACTGATAGATGATACTGCATAGAATACTGTAATACATTGTGTATTCTACGACTGAGAGTGTAGTTTTATTGTTTGAATCCTCACACAAATACGCAAGGATTATTTTCTTGTTTATGATGAAAATGGTTTGTCGTTAGAATTTTTAAATTTTTAGGGCTTTGCATTAGGACATGATGGAGAATAAGGGTTGATTAAACGTGACCTCTCCTCCAACTTAACGTTAAAGTTCAGTGTGCCTCTCACCGTTCGATGATCGGTACCGGTTTTCACCCTCGCGATCACCGAGATATCACTAAACAGTCACAAGGAAGTTAATATCATTTTTCGTTAAAAATTATCGAAGCTAGATCAGGTCCATCTCGTGGGCCGCATCTGTAAGGAAAGGTTTTATCATAAAGAGTCCGCGTCCCCCAAAAAATTTACTATTAAGCGTGACGATTAAGGCTATTAATGTTGGTAGTTGTTGGTAAGACTACGCTTGAAGTTGTGGACGAGTATATTTACGGAGGACAAATTCGTCGACTAAGTAAGTCTAGATTCAACCGAGAGGTTAATTGATGGGTTCAACTCAACTACGACAAACTCCTCTTCACGAGTACCTCTTGTGTTGAGGTACTCGTGATATTACTAAACAGTAGCCGTCTGGTCATAACAATTAAGTTAATATAATTTGTCGTCAAAAATAACTGAAGCTAGATCAAGTCCATTTCGTTTAGGACCGCTTCTGGACGAAAGGTTTCATAATAAAGTGTCTGTGCCCCCCAAAAAGTCACAATTCGGTGTAACGATTAAGGTAATTAGTGCTGGTAGTGGTTAGGAGGACTGTGCTGTGACTGTGAAGTTGTGGACGAGTATATTTACCCAGGACAAATCGTTTTGACTAAGTAAGTCTAACTTCGAGCGAGAGGTTAATTGACGGATCCAACTCAACCTCCTCCTCACGGGTACCTCAACACATGAAAACAATGGGTAGTGTACAACCAGTGCAAATTACCATTGATGACATATGGAGCTGAGATATGGTCCATCATTCCTGGCCTTATGAAGAACAAAAACGCAAATTCCAATAAAATATTTTTTGGAATAAATTCTAAACAAGTGTAACGATCAATTCCAAAATCTAATCCGCTCTTCTACATGGAAAACGACGTTGATTGCTGTGAACTGCTTCAAAATCAGTTGATGCGTTGAAGAGAAATCGGTGACGAAAAATATCGATAAAAGTGTTTTTTTTTCATATAACTTTTGAATTTATGGACTAACTGTTTTTTTTATTTTAAATTTTATTTTTGTTGTTAAAATACGTCGTCGCTTGCCACCAATTACATCAAAATCGGTTGGTCCGTTCGTAATCGTTGTCAAAAAATTTCAAAAAAAGTGTTTCTTTTTTAATAACTACGAAATTACTGCTCTGATCGTTTTTGATACAATGAGTTAACCATTAGTTCGTAAAAATATTTGTCCAGCGTTTTGATATCAAACATAGTGGGAAGTTAGATGGGATGGTCTGCAGGGTCAACCGTTTTTCAGATTTTTTAATTCTTTTTAGTTATTTGAAGTCGACTTTTACGTTTTATTAAGTTTAACTTTTGAAACTCATCCGTATGTAGTCAAAGGAATATCACAAGCTTGAAAATAATCTACATAATATGTATGTAATTACTCTGAGAACTGACCGAAATAGTTGTATTGAAATTTTACCCCATATTTTTCAACAAATAGGGGTGGATTTTTTTCTTAAAATTTAAATGGAACGCTCCCTAAAGTTAAATCTTTTTAATAATTAAAAGGGGTTTACAATAACTCGTTCAATTTTATTTATTTTTAACTCACAACGTTGCGTGTGTTTTATGTAGAATAAGGGTATCAAACGATTATATAGTCCACCTGATGGCGACATAGATATATACCATAGACACCTACTTGATAAAACTATCGTGTAACATATTATATAGAAAAAAAATTATACAAATCATATATACATACAAAGCTTTTGAAAACGGCTAAGTTAAAAATGATTGTAGTGGTAGCGTAAGATATACATATCACGCACTTTATTTTTTTAAGTCTTATAAGGAGCGACTATGGTGAGTTCAAGAAAGATCTTATAGGAATAGACACAAAATAGAACTGTATAGGTAGCAGCAGAGCCCGATCCAGCTATTTAGCAGCTCCGGGCAAAGATAATTTTCGCCGCCCTTTACATACACAAAACTATATAAGTCATAAGCTAGTCATGTTGGGGAATGTTAAGTGTACAAGTATCTACATAAAATACGTGATATTGTTGGGATTCACCTACCTATAATTGATATACATACCTATAATATTTACGTCAGTCTATTGGACCTTCTGAAGAAGTACCTATACGAAAGATGATGAGTGTTTTTATGTTAGTAAGTATTCAACGTATGTCTTTTAAAGAATCTCACAGAAACAACTGAACGGATTGATATTTCTTTTTATGGACATAGTTATGTACCTTTCAAATATATCATCATCATCAACCTACTGCGATTCACTGCTGCGTATGGGCCTCTTTTTGCCTGTGCTATTTTTCCCCGTTTCGGGCTAATCTTGCCTATGTATGATAACCCTTTAACTAAAGGAATAACAAACATTTTTGTCAAAATCGTTTCAGAAGTTATAAAAATTAGGACCAAGCTGTTAAATTGTTTATTATGGTCAATCGACTCATATGTATTTAAGGTTCATACGGTACGTATATAAAGACACAGCCAAAGATTTGTTTTAAAATTTAATACTGATTAAAAAAAACAATTATTTTGCTACAAAACAAATAATTCATATTTTAAAATAATGAAATTGTTTAAATTAAAAGGTTTTTCGGAAAATATTAAATTCCACCTCGTAATTATAGTAATTTTCTTCGCACTTTTTGTTCTGCAAAATCTTTAATAATATCTGATAAATTTATACTGTCGCAAACCTTGTATTCTTTTGAAATCATAGCCAATCCAGATAATCTATTCTGTGTCATGGTGCATCACAGATAATTTTTTATTATTTTTAAATTCGAAAAGCTTCTGTCATCACTTACAACTGTTACTGGTAAAGTTAAAAGGATCCTGAGCGCAATACTGATATTTGGACCAAACCTTAAATCTGTTACAAATTTCTAAACAATTTAAGGAGATAAATTACTATTTATAAACATACAAAGTACTGACAACTCTTCACAAAGTTCTAATGCATTTATATCGCTCGAGTTCTCATGAGTTAAAATAGACTCGAGGTTCTTACAATGTTCTAACAATTCATCTTTTGGGAGTTCTCTTATCATGCTTATACAAAAATGCAAAAAGTTTACTGTGCTCAGAAATCAGGGAAAATCTTAATTCTAAGGAGTATATGGCTGTATCCATAATGCGAAAAATACTTCAATTTTATTGTTTTGACGAGGCTCAATAATTGGTTCGTCAGCACACACATAATTAAATTGCTTTTTCTTGGATCGTCACATCCAAGAGGTCTAGCCACATTTTCGAAGTCTAACACCTCGCAATCAATTTCAGAAGCTAAGGCTTTGGCGCTTTCGAGAACTTGTGTAAAATACTCATCTGAATATGAGTTATCAAAGAAATATTTTGTATTGCTAAGTAATTTAAGGGGGAAACTAAGTCAAATCTTTACTTTGCCTTAATTTACTTGCAGGGTTTAGGCGATTCAAAGTTTCGTACCAAACTATAATAGAACATAAAATTTTTAACTGTTTAATTTGGTTCAACAAACCCGAAACTTCGTCTCGTGTAGAGGTATCCATATCTGTGCTTTGGTAAACACTGATGATGTGGATTGATGTTTTTAATCAGGATTAGCCAGGGCTTGGACGCCACATTGAATACCTTTCATATTAGATCCATTATCGTACCCTTGCCCTCTTATGTTTTCTAAAGACAATCCAAGTGCTGATAATTGTTCCGCGATAATTTCTGCTAGTGCCAGACCTGTAGATTTCTCGATTGGTATAAATCCCAAAAAACTTTCATTTATTACAATCTCTGACGTTCTTGAAATGTCTTGAGATTGAATAATAGAAATATACCTAATTTCTATGCCTAATTTTCATGGTCATCTGCTCAGTTTTCCTAGCATCTGGAGTACAATTTAAAATAACGGAATAATATTTCGATGTAATGATAGCTTCCATTATATGTTTTTTATGCTGTCTTAAACTGTATTAATGAACTCATTTTGAAGTGTTCTACTTAAGTCGGTTGCTTGTTTCTCCTCTTTTTTCAAAACTCTGCGTACATAGCAGTGGTAGAGCCAGGCGGCAGCCTTAGCTGTTGTACGTATGGGCTGGCTCAAACCGGGGTACCACGACCTCACAGAAGACCAACGTAAAGTAGAAGCTTTACTTCTGCATTTCGTCTGGTGGGTGCAGGTGGCTGGAGGCCCAATTCCCCCCCCCCCCTAAAACATGGTAGCGGAGTTAAATATAACACTACCCCAGTAGGGTACCAGCACCCCAGGTGACGGAGAATCTGTCGATGAGCATCCACGCTCAAACTCCCCTAATCTTCCAGAGCGTGGGTGCTCAGGCTGCCCCTCGTATTCTGAGGGGGCTGAAATTCCTCTCTAGACTAAACCTGCGCGGGGCAAACGGAGCAAGAAGTCAAAGGCGCCCCTTGCCACGCTATCCTTGAATTTCTGCAACATCAGGGGACTTCATTCAAACCTTAACGCCATCCACTACCATCTGGAAACGGCCTTGCTCTTTCTGACCGAGATACAGGTGTCTTCTGTGTGTGACTTCATATCTCTCCTACCCGGGGTTACAAATTAGAACACTCCGTTGTGCCCCGGGCTGGAGTTTACGTGTACGTCGGAAGGGACATCTGTTTTCGACGCCTCTGCAGCCTTGAAGGTACGGACCTGTCCATCTTATGGCTGCGCGTAGAAAGCGACGACCATCCCCGCCTCTACGGGTGCTTCTATAGGTCCTATAGCGGTAATGCCGACACAGACCGACTGATCGACCACGTCCAGATCGTTGCAGACACCGTGCTACAACAGGTCCCATCCGCAGAGATCGTGATACTTGGCGATTTTAATGCTCACCACGCTGAGTGGCTTGGTTCTCGTTTTAACCGATCATGCTTTAGATCTGTTTATGACTTTGCTTTGGTATATGGTCTAACACAACCGGTTTCCTCGCTTGCGCGGATCCCAGATATGGAAGATCATGTATCTTCCCTGTTGGACGTTCTGCTGACCTCTCGTCCGGACGGATATCAGTTCTCCGTCAATGCCCCTCTTGGCTCCTCAGACCATTGTCTGATCCGGAGTACGGCACCACATACGCTCCCATCGCGGTTGCGTACTACTCAAAAGTGTCAATGTCAAGGCAAAGTCAGAGCACATCGGCAGAATTGGCGAGAAACTAGTTCGTCCTTCTTCGGGAACACGTGCATTCTGGTCTCTCGCCAAGGTTATCTAAGGGAACTTCTGCCAGCCATCTCTCCCATCTCTGCACTGGGAGGACGACTCACTGGCCCGCCGACCGTCTCGCAGTGTGAGTGCTCTATGCGGGATTTGCTGTTTACCCAACGCTCAGTGCGCATAACACTCCTCTCCCTGGACATCAACAAGTCGAGTGGACCTGATAGCGTCCCTCCTATTGTGCTAAAGACGTGTGCTCCGGAGTTGGCACCTGTTTTAACGCCTCTTTTTCGATACTCCTAATCCCCAGGCGTTGTTCCGAAATCATGGAAGACAGCCTTCGTGCACCCGATCCCTAAAAAATGTAACCCCTCTGATCCGTCCAACTATAGGCCTATCGCCATCCTCTCCTTGTTCTCTAAAATAATGGAATCCATTATTAACAGCTACCTCATGCGGTACCTTGAGGATCACCAGCTGATTAGTGACCGCCAGTACTGTTTCCGTCGCGGTCGCTCGGCTGGTGATTTTCTGAGTTACCTAACTTATAGCTGGGCGAAGGCAGTAGAGTCCAAGAGGGAGACGTTGGCCGTTAGTTTGGACATAGCGAAGGCTTTGATGGGGTTTGGCACAAAGCGCTTCTTACGAAGCATCCTTCCTATGGGCTTCCCGAGAATTATGCAATTGGATCATCAGTTTTCTTGCTGATCGGAGCATCAAGGTTGGAGTAGACGGTACATGCTCCGATTACAAGCCCATAAACGCTGGTGTTCCATAAGGCTGCGTGCTGCATGTTACAAACCAGTAACATTCATTGCTATGCAGACGACAGCACTGGTGATGCTTTACTCACCGGCCGTGCCAATATTTCTCGGGCAAACGTCTCCGAGTACCGGGACAAACTTTTGTCTGAAGACGAGTCTTTGCTGAACAAAGTCTGAGATTGGGGGCGACTAAATCTAGTCCAGTTAACCCTCAGAAGACACAACTCTGCGCGTTAACCGCTAAAAAGAACCCCTTAGTGGTTTCTCCTCAGTTTCAAGGCACTCTCCTTGTTGCCTCAGCCGGTGTCAGAATACCCGGCGTCGACATATCGAGCGACGTGCAGTTTCGTGGTCACTTGGAAGAGAAGGCCGAATTGGCCTCAAAAAAGCTTGGCGTGCTCAGCAAAGCGGGACAGTATTTCATGTCGGCACATCGCCTGCAACTTTACAAGGCGCAGGTTCGGCCGCACATGGAATACTGTTCCCATATCTGGGCCGGGGCTCCCCAGTGCCAGCTCCTTCTATTTGATCAGCAGTTCGAATCGTCGGTGACCGAGCTCTTTCTAATCGGCTTGACTCACTGGCACTGCGAAGAGATGTTGCATCTCTTTGCGTATTTTATCGCATCTACCACGGGGAGTGCTATGAATATAAATTATTCGGACTGACTCCAGCCGCACAGTTTCACTATCGCACATCGCGACAAATCTCGCGATACCGTCCATACCATCTGCATGACTTCCCCCTGGTGTTCATGGTTATTCTTTGAATTTCTCCCAAAGGCTTAAGCGGTCTGATACTTGGCAGAACACTAAAATAATCGTAAAAAGATCCCGAATCATTTTAGGCCGCGAACAAATGCTGATCATCTTCAAGCGAGCCGAAAACTTTGCACGCTGATTGGAACGTGGAATATACAATACAATACAATAACTTTATTTCAGGTATCAAGAACTTAAAAATTAAGAACATTGGCCCATATTAATATATACGTTAACCTAAAAATATATATAAAATATAAATATAACACTATTTAGGGAACTTTCTTCTTTGGCGCGTCCCTATATCGGCGAAACACTATCTCAGGGGGCCAGAAATCGGGAGCAATGAATGTCTCTTTGTATTTTACCTGGAACCTGGAGTACGTAGGATTTGAAGTTCGTGGAGTTATTAGACTCCAGACGCTGCAAATGTGAAGAGATCGGATCCTCTATGCAGCATCGGCTTCGTTCTTTCACGAAACGCGGGACGTCTTCTCACGTACGTACTTTTGTCCAAACGGGAGATGTAGAGCTGTATGGTGGGCTTCACAATACGCAGAGTTGTGCTTGCGTTTATTTTGGTGCTCGCACGCTGGTTACAGACAGGTCTCAACCGACGTCTCTTCTCAACAAGAGTAAATTCGTCATTATCTCTCATGTTTTGGGTCACCACAGGAGCTGATTTTACATCCACACTCTTTTGTTTTCGACCACAAGAGGGTACCAGTTGTGAAAATTTTCGAGCAACATCCACAAACGTCTTCCCTTGTTGGTTGGCTTCGGCGGAGGAGTACTCAAGGGTTCATTCAAGGGCTGAGGTGGTAATGCTATGACGACCGAGGTCGTCCTCGTTTCACGGTCATCAACCCGCTGACAGACGGTATCGCGTGACGGAGTCACAATCATCGGTGAAATATGACTACTATTACGATTACCGCGTGTCGTATTTACACGGCGGTGATTCCGCAGATGTTGCAATTATGTTGCGCAACATAGTGACTTCGTTTTTCAGCTCTGTTGCAGCTCCTTCCGATTCTTCAAATTTGAAACGGAGGTTGGTGACTTCGGCTTTCAACGTGGTGATGTCTTTCTACAATCTGGTCACGTCTACGTGATCGAACGTCATGGGAGGCAGCTTGTTGAGATCACGCGTGACGAAAGTTGGGATGTCATCTGGATCGGTCTCATTAAACAGCCTGAAGATGTCTTGCAGGTCTTTCTTACCGTCTCCATCTCTACGACGTGTGATAAGACGGATTTGGGTCACGGCTGAATCTGCTAACACCTTCTTCGCTTGGATGATCTCGTCCTCGGTGAAGCTGGTCATCAGTATCTGCTCCAGGAACACCTGGTCCATAACGTCTAATTTTTGTTGTACAAAAGCCAGGAACTCGTCAACTACGACGGTATCGGAGCGTTTAGGTTGACACGCCATTTCGAATTATTTTCGCACAGTTGGTACACTTACGCTACGAAAATATTGTAGGTTCAGCATTAGAGCCGCCACATCATTATGAAGCGACTTCACTGACCGGCAGTAGAAACGCGACTCTAGTCTCTAGTCTCTAGTAATATACATGACCATCTAAAGTTTCAACGCTTCAAATGAGATTGGGCCCCGAAACTCATGAAGAAGCATTGAACTGTGTACACTGTATTATTCGGATGCACATTAGAAACTCTGCCCAGTTTTTCACCTTTGGAACTTTCTTTTATCCCAAACGTAGTATGCAGGTACTTCTAGGTAGTGCAATGTTTTTGAAAAGTTATCCACTTTACAAAAAACGAAAAAGGATAGGAGTGTGGTTGTTGGAGGACTATTCACTCTTTCACTCAGATTTTACTCATTAAAATAAACCCTTTGCCCATTTTTCAAATGAACAGCGAGGTGGACTACGGGACTGAAACATGAATGGGACATTTAAAGATTCGCCGTACCGCCTCCGATAAACTTATATATCTTCCACTTGTGTGGGTTTTAACTTCATCCTTCTCATTCTCTAAAGCCAACGATGCCTTGTCTGAACCTTTATTTACGTATTTACAGACGTATTTTATTGCTTTCACCGAATGAATATATTCCAAATTTAAGTGAGCGTTAAATGCTTTTAATAATACTAGATTATAAGGGACTGCGCCTTTGATAACAACAGAGAACCCACCGTCATCTAGTAAAAAGTCTCTTGTGCTGCGGATAATCGTCTTCACCAGCCTGAGTTTCCTTATGAGAGCCCAGGAGTATCGTTTACTGCACATGTTATGTTTCAAACATGGTTTAAAGTTCCACATGGACCATGTATCATATTACATTTAACGATTTCGTGAAGTTCTGGGTCACGTTTGGGATCCAGTATTTCAGCACAAATTATAATGTCGATTTGATCCGGAGTAATACGTTTGTGAAACCATAAAATAATATTAAATGTAGAAGACCTCTTTTTTGCGATTCCGTTGAGTACATATAGCATCGCACTTCACCAAATATTCAAAATCATTCCGCTTGCCGCACCGCTCCCGAGCGGTCGTGTCAAGCAGTCGGCATTCCCGTCCCCGTACGGCAGCGCCCCTCTCGCTCGCGCGCCTCTGCTCTCCCGCTCGCACCGGCCGAGCTGCCGCCGTTGGTGAGTCACTTCCTTCTTAGCACCACTCCTGCCCCCTCGCTCCGTCGGGGAGGTCTGAGCGATTGTCGTGCTTTGTGTGTTTTTGTCGTGCATTGTTATTTTTATTGTTTATTGTTTCTTGTTACTGTTTTGTTAATACTGTATACTTTGCTGCTGTTTCTTGGAAATAGGCGCCACTTGTTCTTTTTAGAGCAAGCCCTCCTTTCTTCTCAGAACAAAGGGACCCCAGTTTCTTAGAATGCTGCGTTAACCTCCCTGTCCACCATGGATACTAGCCAATTCATGGCCCTTTTTGGCCAATTCCTGAAAGCCCAAGGCGGTTCCGGAAAGCCCTTGACGACGTCACCATAGAATTTACCTGCCCCCTGTGCCCCTCAGGCATGTAGTCCTCTGCCCTCCGTCGCTGCCTTCTTAGCGACCCAGGACTGCGAAGTCACGGAGCACTCAGACACCGTGTCTGAAACATCGTCCACCTGTAAGAGGTCTGTCAAACGTCAATGTCCTCATCCAGTAGCTGCTCCTCGGACTCAACAGATTTCGATCAATCAGTTATTGATATAACCCCCTTCACGGAAGTGAAATCCAAGCGCGGCTCGAAACGCGCTTCGACCTCTCGCACACCGCCCGTCACGGCAGCTCCCGCCGCTGCCCGCGCTCCCGCAGGCCCCGCTGCTGCTCGCTCCACCGCGGCCCCTGTCGCTGCCAAAAATAAACAGGTCCCGCCCCCTGTCTTCCTCAGGGACAAGGCGCAATTTACCAGACTTTCTAAAGCCTGCTACGACGCAGGCTTTAAATACGACCAAGCCACCAATCTCGGTGAGTCAATTAAAATCATTCCGCAGTCTATCGAAGACTTTCGGAATATCACCAGACTCTTTACATCCGAAGGCGTGCCCTATCACACCTACTCCCTCCCTGAAGAACGTAAAATCAGGGCTGTCCTCCGCGGAGTTCCTTTTGAACTCGCCAACGAGGAGATCCTGGAGGACCTTAAGTCCCAGGGATTCCCAGTCGAGACTGTGCACAAGATGCACAGCAGTAGGGGCAAGAGGTATTCGCTTGCCCTCCTAATTCTGACCAACGTGCCGGAGGCAAAAGACATATTCCGACAGGTACACACAGTGTGCGGACTGTCGAGAGTAAAAGTCGAAGCTCCTTATAGGCGCGGTTATCCGGCGCAGTGCCACCGCTGCCAACTTTACAGGCATGCGGCGGCCAACTGCTCAGCGCCTCCCAGGTGCGTTAAGTGCCTAGACCCGCACAGCTCGAAAGAGTGACCTCGGCACTGTGATACCGAATATCCACCCGCTTGTGTCCTTTGCGGACAGACTGGCCATACGGCCAACTTCAGAGGTTGCCCTCGCGCGCCTCGCCCGCCTCGCCCCAATCTCGGCAACAAAGCTGTCAAACAAGTTCCGTCATCAGTCAATGACCGTACATTCCCGGCTCTCCCATCCAAAATGCCCCTTCAGGGCAACTCTCAGCCATCTCAGGACCCATATCGTCCCCCTCAGGCCTCCTCAGCTTCGCCCACCAGGGCTCCCACTCCAGGCGAAACCCTCTTATGATGATAACGTGGATACAATATACACAGCTATCCGCAAGATCGACGTAAGAGAGATCGCAATTCTAGCACACTGCGCGCTTCTCAGTCCCCACAGAACCTCAGAGCCTCCTCGCTCTTACCGAGCACTAACATCTTCTAAATTCAATATAATTAGCCATCTCATTCGTAAGCTGCCTTAGTTAGGTAGCAATTCTTCCCAGCGGCTACTCGCCGCTTGCGCCCTTCTTTTACCCAAAGGGGGTCGCGTTCGATACGGCTTGGAGATCTCTAGCTAGACCGTTAAGCCTGTCCCTACAGAAGGTGTTTAGTGGGTAAAAGTCTCCACATAACCACGCAGCCGGCTGAATGGTACGCTATGAGCATTCACCGCCTCCCTCCCCCGCTTTCCGGAAGGTTGCACTTATTGCTTTGAGCGTAAAAAAAAACTGAGTCTCCGGTTGAACAATGTCCTAAAAATTAAGTACAACACAGTACTCAGTGGTGAGAATAGGTACCAACTAATTTTATTTGTCCAGACTACATGTAACACAGGAAAAACATTATATCGTGATACAGAAATGGTAATACGCCATCTAGCGCTGTTGCTTGGAACTTATATAACACAAACATTGTTCGTGGTTACGAAAATAATTTATCGGGTCTTAACATTGCGCCCGCCATGGACGAAGTCCATAATTTACAATTTTTATAGGTTTTTTAAGGAACTTATATTATAAACAAAGGCTGGTAAATTAGACTAATTTAAATTTAACGTAAAATGGCAACAGAAAATAACAATAAATGAATATTAGCATACTGAGTCAATGAATAAATTGTCCCATAAAAATATAGTGGTTTTACATGTAGGCTTTCTTTTAAAATAGGATCGATGTGACTTAGGGAATTTAAGAAATGAGTTTAAAAGTCTCCTTTGTAAGAGTTAGGCAACACCTGCAATTTCACTGGTGTTGCAGATGTCTACGAGTAACGGTGATCAGTGATCATTTAGGTATCTGGTGAGCCGGATGCTCGATTGACTCATTTCTACAAAAAATTTGAAAATAATCTCTATATATAAAAATCGATTGCTGTCCATTGGCCTCACTAAAATTCTGTAACGGGTGGAATGATTTCGATGAAATTCTTTGTGTTTGTGTGTGGCTAGATAGTTTTTTGTGTAGTTTAGATTCACAATTGGCCCCGGTAGGTAGCGCTGTTGTCAAGATTCAGAAAACACCCGTGCGAACCCGGTTCGGATCGCTAGAAATATATAAAAAGTCAATGCTACTTAAATACAAAAATGTGATATGTGGCGGAGATACCGTCGTAACATAAGAAAATGAACCGAAGCATAAATCGTGCTACCGAAGCTTTCGAACTGTTTCGGTATATAAGTCATGCTCTTTATGCGATCTGAATACCCCGCCAGGTGGGAGGTCTTTAGTCCTGTATCCACGGATAGATTATAAGTTTGGTCTGTTCGCGTTCTAGTATTGCCACATTACCGATCTACTGGCCGCATGCAATAACCAACTTGAATGAGCGGATGGAGATAAAGGGGTGATTTAGGCGCCTCTTCGTTTCTGGCGCCTTGGGCGTTCACAAAACCACACTCTTTTTTCCGCGATAGACAGAATATGCCGTACTCATACCGGCTAAAACCATACGATGTTCATCGCTTCACTTTTTGCTGGGGCTTCGGGAACGCTCTCGCAGACTACCGCAGCCCCGACGGCGAGTGGACTAATGCGCTTGATCGCACTAATTGTTTAAAGGCTCACTCGGAAGCCGAACTGTTAATCCGACAAATTGGGACCTACGTCACTGAGATGTCTGATGAGGCGAGCGGCGAAGTTTGCCCGAAGAGCTTTTCAACCTCATGGAGCAAACAGTATTGGGTGGTAGGCGGAGGGATAATCCGCGTGCCCAACTGCGCCCTGCTCTAACGCTGCTACTGCGCGTGAGTGTTGTAAGAGGTGATTATGGAAAATACCGGATGAATTTTATGGAAAGATGGTAGTATCCCTTGTTTTTTTGTAGGAGAGGGGGAAAACGGCCATACGGCTCACCTGATGGTAAGTGATTACCGTCGCCCATGAACAACTGCAACACCAGGAGAATTGAAGGTGTGTTGCCGACCTTTTAACCCTAGAAAGCTAACGTTCGTCAAAATGACGACCATCAAATAAATATCTCGCTCTCTCTTTCTAATTGTTTTA
>DWHP01001401.1:0-16201 GCA_018247895.1 Parnassius honrathi
CACCCATTCTTAATCCGCATTCTTCAACTTTCAAATTTTGCAAACAACTGTCCATAAATAGGTTGAACAGCCACGGGAAAGCTACACAGCCCTGTCTGACACCTTTACGGATGCCAAAATTACAACATGTACCATTTATATATGTATATATTTGTATAATATATGTGTGTATATGTGTGCATGTAATGTATAATAAAGTATACAAATATGTATATAACATATTTGTATACTTTATTTAATATATTAATGAAATGTGTATATTACGTAGTTAATTATCGTTTTTATTTAGCTTTTATTCTGTATTGCTACACCTATATACGTCAAATTATCACCACTCCATGTATTGACTGGTAGGGAGTGCTTCAAGGCATTAAGTCCGCCCTTTGTATTCTTTTATTTTAAGGAATGCAATGAAGAATAAATAAAGAAAAAGATGAAGTTATTATAAGCATCTTATGATAAAGTTACTATAAGCATCCGAAACAAGATCGTTAATGACGGGTTTACTATTGTTGAGAAGAGACGTCGGTTGAGACCCGTCTTTACGCAGCGTGGGACTGCAACCATAAACGCAAGTACAACTCTGCGTGTTGTGGAGAATATGATTATAGTATAATAATATCATTATCGCTTACCTGCTCATAATAAGTATTAATATATCTATATACCTGTCTCTTTCTATTGTCATTAAGTGAGAATGGAAAGAGCAACTTTAGGCATTTCTTAAATTGACGTCGAGGTTTATGAGTAAGATCGTTTAGTAAACGTGTCATATATTACGTGATATTTAAATGTTTTTAAAATATCTTTATAATAAGCAAATACGCTCATAAATAGCGATTAAAGCAACGTTTTTAATCCATGGTCACTTCTCGTTTGTTTGTTAACGTTTTATCCTTCTCCCCCGCATTCACTTGTCGTATTCCTCCAACTAGGCTCTAGAATCAACATTTTTTGCATGCGTGTATTTTTTTGCGTTTCACCTCGATTCGGTGCTATTAATGTTTGTTTACACTGCGACCTGGGTGGTCCGTTTCGAGTGCTCTCAACGCCTGTCCCGTTCCTTTGCATCACACCTCGCTTTTGTACCTGTTTGTATGCGTGACTCGAGGCGTTAGATATCCAGGATTCAGTATTTATTGGGATTTTTCCAAATTTCTATCATTGTTAAAAAATAAAGCAACAGGCTATATAACGATTGCTAATTTCTGTCTGAACCAATACAAACAATTAAACTGATATTTTAATAACCTGTAAAATACTTAAAATCATACCATTAAAATAAGATGCTGCTGATTTTGGAGAATAACCGATATTTGATTTGAAAAAATGATTGTGTTATTTTATAAGAACAAATTTATCATTACGAATTTTTCCTGAAAGTTTTAGTTTTACAGATGTATGTAGTGTACGAAATATTAATGCATTTTCTTTTCTGTTCATCAGTTTCATTCGTCTATCATCTTTATCTATATTATGTGCAAACTTTTTAGATTAGGGATAATATTTTAAAGTAAAGTAAGGTTAAAAAGACTGACAACTTTCTGAAAATGTAATGTACCATATGTACGTACAAGAAGTTTTGACTGTCTTCAACCTTTTTTGTATCTGCTTCTCAATAATTTTTTTCGAAGAAAAATTTGGTCGGAATAAATGAAATATTTATTGCTGATTTAGTAACAATGTTTCCACTGACAGTGATAGAGCGCCTTCTACTACCGTGTCCGGATTCTAAACACTAATGGTAACCCTGGAAACGCCGATTGTATACACTGAAGTGACGTTGCAGAGTTATAGAGCCATTTTTGTGTTGTGTCACTATTTTTAAGCACACATAAATTTGCCTTCTCACTAAAGTCGTCTAGGCATTCGACTTATCCCAACTGTAAGAAATTTCTGAGATACGAGAAAATTGATTTATTTAAATCTATTTTAGAAGTCACAAATTATCTAATTTTTCAGAACGTATATAAAATTTTAACTTAAAATCCGTGCTTGATGTCATCTAATAATCGATATTCCATTCTAATAAAAGGTTGCTTTGCTATGGAACGTCCATGGACTTTACATCTAGGGTTGCCACCCGCACTATAATATACATTATCGTGCCATATTTCAGTCAATTTTACAAATGTTTTTATAAATAGTATAGTACGAAAAATACTGTATTTTTATCCCTAATTCAACTGTCGCGCTTAACCGTTCTTGACAAATTATTAACAGCTGATGCTCCGTGTTGCCATATGCGTCCGAAAAATGTCGCCAAATTTAAAAGTGCGAAAAGTTTGCACTTCATTAAAGTAATATGCTCGGTACTCAACTTCCGATCAGTACATTTCATTAACTTATTGAAAACCAGTGTGCTTCATACATTTCTTTCATTTCTGTAAAGCCTCGTATCATTTACCACCAGGAGGGACGGTAATCAGAGAGAGCAGCAGAGTTACAGAAACATTACGAAGAAAGTGCATCGTAGTTTATCGGCTCGTAAATAGTTCACTGCTGATAGCGATCCCATCCTTATTAGGGAGGAAGGCGGTAGTGGTGGGGTCTACGGGTTTGCCCGTATCGTATTGTTAGACCGTGTAAGACCATCAGGTATAGCAGATGTACACACCGAGACTGGCGATTGGAGCGGGAGAGGTAGAGTGCGAGACGTCTCGTACTGCCATCGTCTGTGCCGGCCAAGCGTGTCAATTATGAGATTTTTTTTATAAAAGGGTAGGAAAAGAGCATGCTGCTCACCCGATGGTAAGTGATCACCGCCGTCCAAGAACAACCGCAACACCAGGGGAATTGTCGTTGCGTTGCCGGTCTTTTAGAAAGGAGTAAGCTCTTTTCTTGAAGGTCCCTATAGGGAGGACATCGGGTGAGGCTGATCTCTAAAAGTGAAAGTAGTATGAAAGTGATTAAGAAGAAGGTACAATCTCGCAGCCCTGGAAGAAATTATAACGTATTATGTGTTACAGCCCCAAGCTCTCATAGTAATCGTATCAATATTTTCTTTAAATTGAAAACTTTTTCTCTTAAAATTTTCAGCCCAATGATCTATTGTTTCATCTGCACGTAATAATTACGTAAAGGTAAAATATGAAGTTAACTAATTTTGATTCCAAAAAGCATTTTTCTCTGTTCTCCATATTATGTATAAATAAAAATGAATGTTTATGACAGCAACAGTAAATAGATTTCGTTTATGTTAATTTTCTAATATTTAAGGAGCTTAAACGTGATAATTTCAAGATAACTGTTAATTCAGGTGGGACATACTTTTTATACTTCACTACTGAACATATGCTTGCCTCATAGATTGTCTCATATTATTAATATGATATATAAAGGGTATTTGCCATAACTGCCACGCTTGGCAAGTGGGTTTGCAACCGCCGTTTTTTATTTAACTGTTATCAGGAAAATGCTGCTGATCTCCTGGTCTAGTTTTCCTCCGTCGTGTCTTGACACCCTCGGGAGGATATGGAGCTGTCTCAAACCACAGCACTCTTAAACCGTCTTTACACGGTTGAATTTTAATTTAATTTGGCAAAGTATTTGCTCAATTTGTTTTGGTTTTCTTACTATATGTGTCATTAAAGATAAATAGCATACAGTGACTTGAGTCTTCGACTTTAAAATGTCATACCGGTTCACAAATTAACGAACGTTTGAACCCCACGCGGTGACGTCACGGCTGGGGTGGCGCCACACTGCAGCGCCATCCACTTACATCTGCCAATATTTGCCCAGCACCCCGCCCCGCAACGCACCCGTTCATATTTCAAATGCTCCGATGTGGGGAGGACGCTAAAGACTACAAAATACACGATTTGTGAAACTGCATTTGCACACCGACGCGTAACAGCGAACATACGTAAAGTCCGCGAAATGGGTAAGTAGGTAGTAAGTGGGGACGTCGCTGAACTAAGTGCTAATTGAGCAACTCATTATTAGTATACATACCGGGTTTTATTGTAATTAGAACATTAATCTTTGAGTTATCGTCAACCAAACAAGTCAATCGGGAAGAGATAGTGAAATATGGAGAAAATCAAGGTCCGTGCCGTTATAAAGTTCCTTACCAAGCGTGGAAAATCAGTTTAGACTTTACCGAAAGAGATGTCATCCGTTTACGGAGACTTTTGTCCAAGTAAAACTATGATTTACAAGTGGCATACTATTTTAAACAAGCCAGAGAGTCACTTGAAGACGACCCACGGCCAGGAAGGCCGATCGAGGTGACCACTTGGGAAATTATTCAAAAAGTCGAAAAATTAATATTAGAAGATACTCGCCTAAAGAAAACACAGCTCGCAGAAATGGTTGGATTATCAGATACAATCACTGTCAATATTCTTCATGACCATCTTGGCATGACTAAAGTCGGCGCAAGATAGGTGCCTAGAATGCTCACGCCGCCTCAAAAGCAACAGCGCGTGGAGTGTTCGCGTGCATTTTTGGACCTCTATATGGAAGACAAAGATGGAGTGTTGGCTTGAATTGTTACTGGTGACGAAACTTGGGTTCACCATTATGAACCTGGGTACAAACAGGACTCGCCCACAAAGAAGGCACACCACCACCACACAAGAAATTTAAGGTGGCACAAACGGCTGGGAAAATCATGATGACAGTCTTTTGGGACTCCGAAAGAATCCTATTGATTAATTATAAAGATAAAGGTGTCTCCATAACCGGAAATTACTACGCTTCAATCCTAGAGCAATTGAAGGAAGCCATAAAGGAGAAAAGAAGGGAAAAATTGACCAAAGGAATCCTTCTTCTGCATGACAATGCGCCTGTTCATAAGTGCCATGTTGCGATGGTTACCCTGCTGAAGGTGGGCTTCGAAATTTTGCCACACCCACACTATAGTCCGGACCTGGCCCCCAGTGATTATTATTTCGAAACTTAAAAAAAGAATTTTGTGGGAAAGTGTTTTTAAGTGATGAAGAAGAAGCAGTTTCGGATTATTTTTTAAACAAAGACGAATAGTTATTTTGAGGGTATACATAAATTAATTGAAAGATCCGAAAAATGTATTAGGGTAGCAGGTGAACATATTAAAAAGGAAAATTAAATTCCACTCCTTACCCCCATTCCGCGAACTTTAAAATTTTTTGCCAAGCATACTACTGAAGTAATTCTGTTTAGTCATCATCACCATCATCATCATCATCATTCCAGCCTGTCAAATTTCCATCCCTGAACATGTGCCTCCCCTATAGATTGCTTCATAGGGAATATTAGCCATAGTTGTCATGTTACGCAAATTTTTTACTATATTAAGTTGTTACTAGGAATATTTAGCTGCCCTATCTCCTGTTTGATCCAATTCACTACTTCATATCATCTCGTGGGTGTTTCATTTAACCTTTTAAATTTAAACAATTCGCCACTGTGTAACACGCGGTCATTTGAATCAGCCAAAAGCCCTCGCTTTGTATTGAATCGATGCGTACCGCTCCTGTTCTACTCACGGTGATTTTATAATCCGACGTCAGCGCACGGGTACTACATGCCCCGTGTACGCTTGTACTATGTATTTATAGAAACGTGCTTATTATTGTTTGACGGATGTTGGATTTTTAACTTTTAAGTACATACATATTATGTTTAGTAATATTTATTTATACATGTTATCACCTTCCAAATTGAATAACATTCTGGCAGTTGGTCGCACATTTCATGACATCGTAATTGACTGAGAATCTGTATGCTACATACGTGTTAACTGCTATATCGACAAAGAAATGCTTGGCGATGTATTCCGATAAGGTTTATCGACGTCCTTTTTAATTTTATTGCTGGCCTTCGGAAAAATGCGCCAGTTGGTATTCTTGACGTGGTAGAGATTATGGCTGTACCGCGTAAAGGTCTGCTCTTACAGAATAGCTGCGTAACATAACAGCGTTATGCTACTGTGTTTCGTATGCTGATAAACCAGAAATTTATAGACCCTTTTTACCCGACTGTCAAGGAAGGCCCATTGCAAATTACAAACCGAAAGATAATGGGTTCCGCTTGCTACTAAACTTAATATTTTACTTAGGTTTTCAGCTCATATAGTCTGTTGAACCGAAGTAGAGTTTGCATTGTTTATAGTTTATTTTAATTTTGTTTTGTATTCTCAATCTTGTTTCGATCTTTTTAGTACATTACATTTAAATTGTCTTTTTTGCAGTAGGGTTTTTGATTTTTTAAATTATTTATTTTATTACCTACCTACTGGTAACGATGAATTTTATTTTAGTCCTCAGGGCTAACAGTGCATGTGCATCTCGATTCTTAATATATGATTAATTTAGGTCATAAGCTTATAAGCCACCATCAGTACATTTGTCACCATAAGCCACCATCAGGACATTTGTCACCCTTACCAAAAAAGTCCGTGTAAAGCCCGTTGAAGTCTACTGCTGGTTATAGGTATCCGCCGTTTCGGCAGAATTTGTCTGAATTTTCGTAGTACCTATCAGACATAGACATAAACATAGGCATATGTTTTATTTGCATTAAAAAACTTACATAGTGTACGTTTAGAAGTAAATAAAAGACATACAAGGTACATACATGGTATGTTTACGTGGTATATGGTATTATACGTGGTAGAGCCATGTTGCATCTATATTAGTAGTATAACTGTAGCACGAATAAGTCTGCTCGACCGGGGAAGGAATACGCTCTCACTGAATACCATGGGTGTGTGGGTGAGTGTAGAGAACCTTGGACGCATTTTTCTGGAAATGAAGTATTCCATCTTAGTCCTCACGGGGATTTGAGGACAGATGTAGATGTCTGTGTGCCACAGCAACCACTTAGCATCAGGTGGACTGTGTGCTTGTTTGTCACCCTATCGTATAAAAAAAGTACAAAAAAGAAAACTTGAATAAAAAATTTATACCTATAAAAGCCTTGAAAACTTTTCAAAACTACGTAAGTACAAGACCGGACAAACAATACAGAGACCGATACCAAGACTGTCTCGTTCTTGGGCTTGCTTTACTCATCACTATTGTGGATAATCTATGGGAAGGCCTATGTTTGACTTTAATAGGCTGTTGTCAATGTGTGATGAACACTATACCTCCTTTAATACCTTGCTGTTTCTTTATGATTTTATGACTATTTTTTAATTTCTCTACGTGTTGATAATCTCAAAATACTACACTCAATTTCCAATTGTTAATTTTAATGAGGATCGAACGGAGCTTACTGAAAGAAGGTATGAAATTGTTTCTTCCTTTCTTAGGTTGAGCGGTCAACTATGAGCTACCACTTAAAGTTATATGGTTTCGTTATCTGTTTGTACGAGTATATGTGAGCGAAGTCCGTGGGCACACTCAAGGTACGGCCAAAGTGAAGTTTACGCGCCTAATTAGCACCCTCGCGGCGCGCACTGCCCGTAATAAGTTAATTGAGGTGCAAAAACATATCCCCGCTTAGCTGCTTAACACTATCGCCTTAATGCGTTACGAAGTAAGTAAGTATGCTAAATGCCATAGAAATAACTAGTATCTAAATGAAAGCACTGACTCGCCTCTCGTGCGCTTAACGGAACGGCTAAGTAGATTTATGTATATTCGGATTGCGTTTGTTCGATTCATTAGTGGTACAGCTGGGTTTGTTCAGTGTTTTATTACCTTGTGAATTATTGCTGATTTTATGAATTAAACGTCGTGGTAGCTAAGGAGCTAAGTGCGTAAATTTCGTAGCACATGAGTTAGGAGTTCGATTCCCGGAGGTACCTATTAAGTTGTTCCTTGAAATTTCAAATGCTGATTTACCACTAGCTGGCCGGTAAAGGATACCATGGCGGCCGAAAAAACATTTTTGGGATCTTGTGATGCGATGCGGCTCCTCCATGTACCAAAATCATTATTAAGTTGTTGGAGGAGAGCTGTGCCCAGCAATTAGACTTACACTGGTTACCACACATTCTCATGCATTGGGTAATGTTTCGTGGTATTAGGCTTCACCCGGTAAGAAACCATATTCAGAATTTACTTGTGAACGTAACGTAATGGACGTAGTTTATAGTTAGAGTAATTTCTAAGCTGATTTCAAAAAATTTTTGAAATGTCAATGTCACCACATCGACCTATATCGGGTTTCATCGAACTTTTACCACAAGGGTTCAACGGCATACAAGTATGTATTTGCGCAATACACACATAGTGCTCCGTGGTGTAGTGGCTTAGCAATGAGAGTCACGGTTTCGAACCCCGCACGAATCTTAAGTATTTTTTGGACTACTAATAATTGTTCCGGGTCTGGAAGTTTGTCCTTTTGCGATTTATGTTTGTAATCACTACGTAACCTTTTACTTAACAGGATACACGTACTTTTTTTTGTTACAATCTTTTGAACCTACGAGAATGTCGTAAGTCTTCATTAGTGAACTTTATATTATCAGGATAAAATTGACCTAGACCTGACCTATCTAATGATTTCTTATATTTACGCGAATACTACACTTTTAAATAAAACTAGTTTTTAGGGATTTTATCGCGTATAGTAACTTATTTTGTATTCCCGACGTTTTGAGCAATCAAGGGGGGTGGTGGTGGTGGTGGGGGGGGGGGGGACTGAGTTGTTCGACATCCCAATGTTATAGTTAACCACCACGGCTACATCCAGATTAAAATTATTAATTTCATTAATTTATTGATTTTTGCTCCGATCTATTTTCTTATCTATTAACCTATCTATTTTGTAAGCGACAATAGCGTAATGGGTAGGGTGCGTACTGCAAACTGCTAAGTCGTGGGTTTTATTTCGCCAATCGATGAACTTTGCTTCCAAGCACTTTAAGCTTACTTGGAGTATTAGTAATGTTAATAGCGTTATTTGTAAAAAAAATTTATTTGCCTAAGCCGTCGGCCACCGCTGAGCAAGTGGAAAATAATTACGGTTTCATTGTAGATTATAAACAAATATTGTAAATATAAACCAGCACACAGTTCACCTGATGATAAGTGAATGCCTGTGGACACCTACATCGATCGTCAATTAAGAATCAAAATTCATAAGCGTTGCCACCTCTGAGAAATAAGAATCAATGCCTCGTTACCAAAAGAGTTCTCTTCAATTCTCCCTGGTTGCTACAAAACATAGTAAAGTTACTATTTCACTATGGTATACTGTGTGAGCACGGTCCCCTTCCTCAGTCAAGCCGATCAATCGTGCTGCAACCATAAGTGCAGCGTGCCTCTACCACGTCACAGCTTACACAAATTATTTACACGAACCCGGGTCCGCAGTTTAAAGCGGATGCACTCGACCGATTCACCAAACAGTAGTAACACTAAAAAGTTTAAAATAGTTATAACACAAATGTGCCGTCTACTGCATACGATCTCAAAGAGAAACTTTGTTTCCAGTTTGCGAAAGGTCTGTATTATGTTTGTGCTTACGATGCTCTATGTGCAACAATGATCGCAACTAACGTATCAACACTTTGCAACGGAATAGCGGAACAAACAAAATTAGCCGGCTCGCCTGCCTGTATGTTTGCGTGTGTACACTCAGCCGTGACTTGCTCGACGACACTAGGTCGACGCTTTTGTAGCTAGCTTATTCGAGGTGTGATACGGGTGCAAATAATAGAGGTTGTAAAGTCTATTGTAAAATTTATTATTAACAAAATTGGCGCAGTACGCAACGCTGCGGACTTTATTCTAATTATTATAATATAATAAATAATCAATTGTTACTGCTTACGAATGAAAATATATTTTTGTACTTTTGCTGTATAAACATATTGGCCTAGAAGAACTGCACGCTAAAGGAAATGAGTAAAAAACAAAAAAGAAGAAAGAAAAAGAACGACGCTACCAATTGTTTTGAAATAAAACATATTCAATACACATTAAATTTTGTAAAAGAACGGGTGTATTTTTTGTATATTATATTATCATCTCATCGACTGCAAATTTTATTGAAATAATTACAATAATATCTAAAAAGTGATATATTATATGTACTACCCCTGCGGTTAAAGACTGGGATTGAGAATGGCGTCGCGTCTATTCACCTATCGCTCGCACACTGTCGCTATCTATACTCACACCCGCCGGTAAAGACTGCAAAACACTTTGTGATATGTGTTTTTCGTACGTTCTTATTCCCATAAAGTAGAAAAAAAAATACAGTCCGACTATGTTAATGTTAGAGCTACGGACGCATTCTAAGAGTTTCCTTCATATGTATTGTTGGTTTTGTTTGTTAATATTTGTCTATAAAATATTAACGGGAGTGATTTAGACTAAATTTTATCCAAAAATCTAGAGATTTTATAAAAAAAGAAATATTGATAGGATAAAGTAAATGGTCTTTAATGAATTATCTCGAATTAATTGTCTTAAGTCTAAAAATAAAGCTAGATTAATAGATCCTACCCACGAGAAGGCAGAGTGGGTTGCTATATATAAATATTATTTTAAAATTAATATAGCTACTTGTGTTTACAATTATTTTTAAATATTTTCTCATTAATATAAAGTTTCGAACTAACCGAATAATATAACGATATACCGTTATTAGCGGGTTTTCGCTATTGGTACTGTGCATGCTGACGGTACGGACTCGATGACGATGAGTCACCATTTCTAATCCCAATCTTTATCCGTACGGACTATATGCTATATGTGCTCTCTGTGTACGCTTATACAATTTATATTTATATTATTTTATTTTTATTTTCTTATTTTATTTATTTTTTCTTCCTTCATTGTATCCCTGCATCACCCAAAGGCAGACTTTCATCCAAAGGTGTATTAGAAGTTTAAATTCATAAATTAATTATACCAACGGGTATAGTATTTTTCTGTCGTAGAGGTTCGTGTGAAAAGCACGCTTATCGCTAAGAGGGAAGCTATCACTGAGGGTTTTAGTTGGTATCCATGAGGATTTCTTCACGTTAATTAAAGAGCCCTGTAGAGTGACAGCAAGGAGGAAGCCTCCCTTTGATAACAATTGAATTTTGTAATATTAGAAGAAATATAGTTAAACGATTACTAAATAATATTAAATAACTTATAATATAATCAGGAAAGGATTTAGATTAGGTGATATACGAGGCTACTCTAGCCTTGTCGCTTGTGCGCTACCCTCATCGATAGGGACGGTCTTAGTACAGACTGTAACTGCCTATTCGCCCTTAATAAGCGATTTTACGATTGTATCATAAATTAGCTCTATCAGTTCGCTGTATATATCTTTAATGGCCATAACTTTCCTAAGTTGTTACGGGGATAGCGGTAATTATGTATCCGACGTGCACACCACAAGTAAGCAACGTCGACTTTTAGGATAGACTGTGGACTAAAATGACGCTTGAAAGCTTGGCAATTTTAAGTCACTAAAATGTTTAATTTAGTTTTGAATTTATTTGTTGTATCTTTGATTATTTTAATAAAACTAATTGTATGTATACTTCACATTCACATAAAAAGCGTCTTTTATACCTGAAAGGGTAGGCTGAGTCCAATGAAAACGAGCTAGTCGGCCCACATTTAACCAAAAAATATGGATTTAGATGGAAAATTGTGAATAATGTGATAGATAGATTTAAATATAGATTTTTACGTGGTAGAAGTCACGCTGCAGTTATATTAGTAGTGTAATTGTAGCACGAATGGGTCGTCACGACCGGGGAAGGACCACGCTCTCACAGAATACCAGCGTCAAATAGTAATTTAATGCTGCTGTGTTTCGTAAGGTGAGTGTAGAGAACCGGAGACCCCTTTTGCTGGAAACGAGGCATTCCATCTAAGACCTCACGGGTGACAAGACATCTGCATTTTGATTCGTAATTGAGGATAGATGCAGATGTCTATGGGCCACAGGAACCACTTACCATCAGGTGGACTGTGTGCTCGTTTGTCACTCTATCCTATAAAAAAACGGCTATCCCGTTCAAAAGCCGAAGCGAGACTGATCGGGCGGCAGTGAACCTGCCGAAAGCCTGCCTGTGAAAGAAATTACCTAAACTATCAGCGTCCTGAATCGGACGCTGATAGTTTAGGTAATTTCTTTTTACAGTAAAATAATGGGAATTTAAAAAAAATTACAAACATAAGTTCAGTTTGGAGGTAACTTTGGATTTTTTTCTATTGAGAAAATTTTACGGAATCGTGTTTTCGTCTAACATTGTACTTAACATTAACCCTCAACTTTACCATACATTTATTTCAAAATTAATGCTGTAATATTTTCGGCATAACGGAGGATCTTGCTAAGCCATTTGAGGTAGTATAGGCCCTTAATTTTTCACTATTGCCCCTTAATGACATCCAGATATTCCATTGAGTTTAATAAAAGACAATCCTTTCGAGATGTTACAGACAGACACCTCTATTTTATTTTTATGTATATAGATATATGAAACTTTTAAGGAAATCTATTTCACATGTGCAACCATTGTTTTTGAAAATTTCACTGCATTTACATTAACTCAGGGAGTCGCTTCTTCATCTTTAAATATGACGGACGGCTATTAGAGTCATATAGAATTTAATATATAATAAATTTATTAGAACTTAAAAAAATAAACAACACGCTTTAAATGTGTAAACTGAGTGATGTTAACTGAATTACAATATTTTATTTCATTCATCACCAATACAGGTCGAGTTAAACTAAAAAGTTTTAATGAATAGTCCTTAAATTACCTTATACGATAACCACAGCCCAGTCTCCGAGTGCTGAACGATGACGGTGGAGTCACCGTACTTAATTATTGGCGCTCCGATGACTTCGAGATCCTTGTCTTCAAGTACCACTTTCTGGTCATCTTTCTCTTGACGTAGGCAGAAAGCGCACGAGGCCGTTGTCGCCTCTTCTCTGAAAAATAAAAATCAGGATGACAATGTCATTATTTGTAACATAACCATTTAAAATTATTAAAAAATATATTTTTATTTTTTACGGTGTGCTGAAGGCGTCGAAGCGTCCGTAACCCCATAACTTGATATGATGTAATTGTTCCATAAAACATATGTGTGTTAAAAATGGAATTGTCTCCATTGTTGTAATTACACTATTTATTACAGTCTATTAAACTGCTGCTGAACATAGACCTCTCCCATAAATGGCTTTATAGAGGAATGTTTGTCTTCGCTGCCACGCTCGGCAGGCAAATTAACGACCACAGTTTTTTTTTTTACTTTTTTTCTAGTTATTATCACTTTTCACACTTGGTAGGCAGGTTGTCAATCATAGCTTTTTTGTTGTTCTGTTGTCAGGAAGATTTTCTTTTTTTTTAAACGTTATCTTCACACTAGGATTTTCTCCTGTATCATGGGGGCAGTTTACAAACGTACATTTCACAAGGACAAACATTCAAGCCCGGAATAATTACTTGTATAGGCCATACAAACATTTGTTACACACGGGATTCGAACCCGCAGCCCTTAGCGCTGTAACTCATTGCTAAGCCACTGCGTACACCGTCGAAGATGCTGCTAACCACCTCCTTATTTATTTTCCACTGTTGTCTCTACTTAACTGTTACCTGCCTACCACACACACAAGATGACATGTGGTACGTACTGGATTCTCTTACGCCAAAACACGGCGAATCACGGCTGTCAACCTTATTTTGTAGTAGGTAAGGCGTCGCCGGGAGCACACATACAAGCAATTACGTCGTATTATCAGTTAATCACTACTACAAACCCGATTCGTTGTGTTGACAAACGGATTTTAATACATATTTATTTGTAAATAGCGTGCAATTTAGCATTTTCTAAATAATTTGAATCCGAAATTTGGAAACGATGTAACGTCGAAACACATCTCGTGTTGAGATTTATACGTGTGAATTGACGTTTTGTATCATTTTAGTGGCTACACGGGCTCCGCCCACTCCCCCGTTCTATTATGTATGTGTTATAGTATTTTATGGTCTTTAACATTGGTCAGTTCTATTATCCATGCCACGCATTTTTTGTTTAACCTTAAGGCATGTCCTCAACACAGTTTTTCCATTTATCTGGCGTGATTTGAGTTGAACCATATTTAAGTAAATTTTTAACATCTGTTAACTTGAAAGTTGTATTTTTACGTGCAACGTACCCTTTCCAAAAAAAAAAACTGACGCATCTCTGGCTGCCACTGTCACGTTTCTTTTAGAACGAAATGACGTAACACGCGTTTTGTTTATTTTAAATGGATGAATTTGCAAAAGCTCAATATGGTGATTATATTGCTTCAAAAACGTTTTTAATATGAAACTGTTATTAAATGAATTGCGTTACTTACCATAAATTGAAATACAAAATATAACACGATGTACCGTAAGATTTTACGATTATAGGAACCACAGGCAATATTATTTAAGAAACAAAAAACAAAACATATGTGCTTACCTAGAAGTGTGAATAATATCAATATTTAAATATTATTATCACATCGAAATTGAGATTTTGTAAGATACGCCTTTTGACACTCGGCTCATGTCATCGTCCGTTTTTCTCATTCGATTTAGCATATACTATAGGCAGTTGTTTGGAGCTAAGTTGTTGTTATTTTCTTTTCATTTGTATTTCCCGTTTTATTTTTATTAATTAGTCGTACAAAACATTATATGAATTATCCACTTCAAACAATCATCACCTGGTCAAAAGATTGGTATCTAGAGGCAATAGTATTTTATCGTCTTGTCTTTTTTTAAGAAAAAAAAAAATATAAATGCTTGACGTCATGCGAAAGATGAATATGTTTTAGCGTAGTGGTGTCGTTTTTAGTGGTGACATTAGTGGATAATAATTAATGTGTTTAGTGAAATAGCGAAAATGGAGACTGATTGGAATGTTGAAGATCCACCGACGCCAAAGGTATTGTCGTGAAAATTAATTGGGACAGTGTTGTAATGTCATGGCATATCCGCCATTTTTGTCACTCAACACCTATCCAGTTTGTAATTTAATAATTTTAGTAAAATTTAAATTTAAAATGTTATCTTACACGTTCAACCCTATCAATTTATGTTATCAATATTTGAAAATAATTATAATATTTGTTTGTTCTGCATTGCGGATATATTCACCAACTTTTTTAACCTAATATTAGCTTTGAAACTTGAATCTTTGTTATTCTCATAAATTAAAGTTTAGTAGATAAAGTATTTAAAAGTATAAAATCCTACTCTATTCCTTTGTAATCGGTGTTATCGACATTAGCGTCATAGCAACGAATAAGAAGGAAACAAAATGTTGGCCTCAAGATATTTGCTAAATAAAACTGCCCATGTAACTGAATAAATGTCGTGACATCCTTAAATTCCTTGCTTTCTACTCCGTTAACCATCAAATAGCTGAAGTAACTGTACATTACATATAGTAACAAGAAGTTCAGTGGTGTGCTACTTTCCACTGATGTCGCAATTTCGATAGTTGTTACTGAAGACAATACAAGTCTGTGTGATATGACATAATGTTCAGAATCTTTATCCACTATTTTCAACCGACTACAAAAAGGAGGAGGTTCTCAGTTCAGCTGTATTTCTTTTTTTAGTGTGTTATTTCAGAATTTTTTTCTAGGTGAACCAATTTTGATTATTCCTTTATTATTTGAAGGCTGGTGCTTTTCATGTGATCCTATATAAATTTCATCAAGATGTAACCATTAGTTTTTGAGTTATCCTTATAATGCATATTTAATTGAATTTGACTATATTAATGATGTTCTCTTTTTTATATTTAAGTCTGTTGTACAAAGCTTTTCATTTTATCAGTTATAAATGTTAATGTTGTGCAAACAGCTCAACCAAAATAAATTTACTTGTTGTAATACATAATTGGAATATATTTCGCATACTATCCCATACTTATTGAATATATCACCAAAGTTAACATGCCTGCCATCAATAAAAATTTAACAAAAAAAAATTATTTACAAAAGAATACTAGTAAGGGGCCATTCATTATTTATGTAAGGATTCCGAGGTGGAGGGGGTTTTAAAAATCTCTACATGCCCTTATAATAGGGGGAGTGCTGTAAAATCCATTCCTACATGATATTTTGAAAATCAAAATTTATTATTAGAAATCTAGTTCCATTATGGATTCCGGATGGTTCTTTTTTTCATTCTATAATGTACACTTCATTTTACATTTTATTTTAAAAAGTTTTAACATTATTTCATATCTTTAAAAAATCAGCATAATTTACATATTGTTTAAAATCTGTAATCTGTAAACCACAC
>DWHP01001402.1:0-16201 GCA_018247895.1 Parnassius honrathi
AAAATAAACAACCTTTTTTAAATAGAGGTTTTGTGATTGAAGCCATATAATAAAAACAAAAACATGGTTAACACCATCTAAGACGATAAACTGATAGGACTTTCCTTTTCACAAATCTGATTTTAAAATAAGTTAACTAAACCTCATATTTCGATTTATTACATGTTCTAAATTTTATCCTGCGTAATGTAAAATAAAGATGTAGCAAAATTACGTAATGTAATGTATTACGTAATGTATAAAAGATGTAGCAACTTACTTTCAATAATTTCTACGTTTTTTTCCGAAGATCATTTTTTAATTAATTTAGAAAAAGAATTTCATATAACAGCTTGGTATTATTTATCTATGTATTACTTATAATCAAATAAAAACTTATGCGGACTATAGTTATTTGTTTATCGATAAAAATATCGACAAAATCCACGCCTTACGTGGCTTATGCATGTAGATAGCGCCACCAGTGTATCGACACGCGTACAATTTGATGGTATGCGTAAACGCAATGAACACAAACACAAATGCTGTAGTTTGCGTTTATAGTAACGCGATTACATTTTGCATTTGTAGTTAAATATACAGTTAGGTGTTTTTCTTGCGCCACCCTTATGTTGACAGAATTTTTGTTTAGGATTTAACGCGCATGGCCTCTCCAGTTGGTTGTATACTCAAAGATGAAAACAGACAATTTTTTTATTAATTAGTGGCATCTTGCAATGATGCGGCGAATGAAATAGACTGAAGTATGTGAAGTAAACGCGATGGTTTAAAAGCAGAAACACGTTATTTGAAGTAAATTCTCTTAATTTAGAGAAGCGTAATTTAGTAACGAAACGAATTCTCAAAATTAGTTGAATAATTAAAATATATAGAAAATTACATATTGAAACTTATTTTATTATAGGATTAAAGACTATTCATATTTATACGTTGTCGTCGTTGAGACAGCTTTTTCTCTGTATATTCTCTACTCATGTGGTAATATGGCTGAATGATGATGATAGGTACACTACTTATGATTTTGAAATGACACGTGACAGTGACGTGTTTGCCTAACGAGCGCTCAATTCGGGCTGCGTTTGTGGTTTGCGCTGATCCAGAATGTGGCCATATTTTGGAAATTTGGATTGAAAAAAGTCACCAGTTGCGCTTCGCTATTTTTTTTTAATTAAAATTAAGTACTTTACATGTTTGGTAGTGGACTGGCCATTCTGTTTCGTGATTTGCATTTAAAGATGCTCATAACACTGAAAATTCTTTCAATTGCAGCATTAGAATGAGGTAATGATAACGCGATTATAGGAAGAAGATATATCTCCAAAGTCATTTATTCCTGCAGTAGGTAGTGTTATGTTCATTCACCTCAACCCAAAATTTTATAACATCATTCGTACGTATCCTTCCACCGGATAAAATAGATGTTGTGCCTCTGCTGCAATATTTTGTTAATGTCATTGGCATTGTAGCCAAGTTCCTTAGCTAGTTCCGAAAGAGAATTATTCTTACCCTCGTGTAGAATTGTCTCTGGACCCAATTTGCCAATTTCGACATTAACTGACACATAAGGCATTATTACAACATTAGGCTCCTAAATAAGAATCTAAAATAAAATTAAAAAACAGACACTCTGTTTTTACGAAAACCCTACTTCTATGAAACGCCAAAACAAGGACCACTGTGCGATGGTACGGTACGATGGGTACACTCTTTAACTAATTTCTTTACTGTTCTTTCACTGAGCATGTGCAATTTTCAGCCCACTTTAGTCGACTATGACGACAATTTAAAGAATGACAAATATTAACGTCAATAACTATAAAATAACAGTTTGTGAGATTCCCCGACCATATTACCGCCTAAGTTCAGAAAGAGAACGATATCCATTTCAAATCAGTGTTTCCAAATTCTAAATTGAAAAATCGCTAAAAATAAATAGTCGCTAAACAATGAAAAAAATATCGCTAAGGAGTCTGAGAAATTACCAGATCTAGTGACAAAATGACCAAGGTTGCAACACTGTTTACGCGAGTGTGTGGCTGCTTACTCGCACTCATATAGCCAGTCCTTTGACTCGCGTCCAAAAATCCGACAAATCAGGGACCGATCGGCATGACGAGATAATGATTAGATATATCGATCATGTAGCAAAAATTACGAGCACTTTGTATGCAAAACAAATTATAAAATGCATAACGAAATCCGCGAGAAACTGCGAGCAACTCTGAAGGATTGTTTTGATTCACGGCTTACATGTCCACCATGGCCACGGCTACAATTCGACACGCCGACTTTAAAATACTTGAGCATCCTCCATATTCACCAGATGTTAAAGAAGCATCTGAGAGGACAGATATTTGAAAAGGATGAAGTAATAGTCGTGCTGAATAAAAATGTTAAGGTGCTTGGGATGAAGAGTTATTAAGGAAAGGAATTTTAGGCTAAGAAAACAAAGACTCAGTGTTAACTAAAAAGCTATGTCAAAAAATATAATATAATAAATATAACACTTAATAAAAGTTACCTGTAACATACTCATCCGCACTTTTTATTAAACTCCCCTAAGATACATTTAATAAAAAAAGCGTAACTACTATATGAACCTGCAGATAAATAAATATAAATTATTCATTCATCTGGAGGTTTATAATCTGGCACAACTTGCAACACTTTCTCTCGCCATCTTAATTTTCTGACCTCTTGTTCTCTTTTTAATGCATTTAAAGCGGGCAGCGTTCTCCAGCACGTGAACGTCTTGAACAGTAGATTACTGTAATATTAAAATATCAAGTTAAATTTCTTTTAGAAATTACGCAACGTGGTTCAAATTGGTAATATACTGTATTTAAATACTGTATTTCCAAGTATAGGTGGCGTGGAGTGGCGGTGTAAGAATATCCACTGCCCCATGTCGTCCCGTGGGAGTCGTAACAGGCGACAGGGGGAAACTGAAACAGGAGATGGGCAGCAGAATATTCCTGATAACAATTCAAAATAAAAAAAAATGCGGTTACTAACCCGCCTGCCAAGCGTGGCAACTATGGTGAACTTCCCCTGTGAGGTAGAATATGGATGGACAAGCATAGCATAGCAAGCTAGTACAAGCTGTGGCAATGAATAATCTTTGCTTCGTCGAGTCTAGTCTTTAGAATACGTTTAAATTATATAAATACACCGACAACCAAAAGCCAAAAATTTTTAGGGTTTTCGGTTTTACCCTTACCCGTTACCGTTCGTCCGTATTGATAATACCACTACATACTGACCTAGGCCAACGTACCACATTTATGTATATATTTGGTGGGAGAACTGCCTCGTTTGTGTCGTGTGGTGTACTGATCACGTGGTCCACGTTTCGAATCCCGGATAAAATCAGTTAATAAGTTTTTCTGTCAAAAACTCTAAAAAATAAGAAGTTAACGTTGTTCCAACCCCTCCCCGGGAATGCGCATAAAGCCGTTAGTTCTGCGCCTGATCTCTTCAGTTATGTCCGATTACCGTCCCATCGGCATGTGAGAGTAAGGTAATAAAAACTTTGCATGTGCGTTTGTGCACACAATCCTACATTATAACCGTATCCTGCGCTAGATGCCTAGTTTATGTAAAGGCTCGTCGACGTGACCGTTCCGTCCATTAAGACTAAGCGACCGTCGCGTCGTGACGTGACCTAAATACGATACGGAGAAAACTATTACGATAATTGTGATTATTAAGATATAGGATATTATTGCAGTGTTCTCGTTTAGTTGGGACTTGGGACGTTATATAAATATGTAAAAAATCTCATATGAAATAAAGTAAAGCTAATAAAAAAAGACATCGGAAGTCTTTGGCAGGGACGATCAGTAGACGGCCGAAAGTTAGGGAGAATAGGAATGAAACCGATCGATGATGCGGGTGGCATCGACGTGCACAGCCTTCTGCACTTCAGCTCGAAACGGTCCATTCGTCGAGTTAGGCAACCGTAAATGACATGCCTAAGTAACTCAGATGGCAACAAGCTCAACAGAAGTAGTCGACTTGCCATATTTTAGGATGTAATTTCGATAATTGTTAGGTAATCTTATTAGTATATCTGATCTTGTATCGCAAGACAAAACCTTCACTTCGCTTTTCCCCAAAGAGGTCACCAAAAGGTAGCTAGTGGAGGTAAACTCTTGTGTATACAAAATGCTCGTGTAGAGATTGTAGAATCACCCGAGGAGTTCCTTCTCTTTCCATACCGCCACCCAGTCAGAAATGTTCTGTATGCCGTATACTGCTATTGCTTGATATTATATTAGTTTTGGTAAATCAAAAGTTTTTAATGACTGTTGAAGTGCTTTTGACCTTACATCGGTTGTAAAGACTATGGTTGTTTGGTTTCAAATTCTAATATTTGTACGTTAAAATGTTATTATTTGGTAGTGATATCTTCTATTTTTGAAAAGTTTAATTCTTTTATTATTATAAATAAATATGTGACAGCGCTGTCATGGCGCCACAAGCGATAAACACTAAAGCCTAAACTGATACCGCATCAAAGTCCCGAAATTACCTTGCTATATATTGAACAGGTCCGAAACAACTCATGGAGCGTTAGCTAAACGTCTTGCCCAGCGGGAGACCTCTTTTCCTTTTACGATGAAATGACCACGATTTTCAGCGTTTTTTATTTTAGGTTTTTTTTCCTTTTTTAAACACCACACTACTAATGATCTACATTGATGTCAAATTTCAAGTTTCTTAATTACCCAGAAGTGTTCTAAATTTTCAGAAGAACTAAAAATGATTTATTTGTGACATTAGGAGTATTCTCATGAGAGCAGCATTAAAGGCATTCACAGTCATAGTTTCGGAGTCATGGATGGATCGAGACCAGGATTTACGCCTGTGCCGTGGGAACAGTTAACATAAATAAATTGCACAAGGACAAACCTCCAGACTTGCAACAATTATTTTTAGGCTTTATAAATAAATATCAACGTGAGTAAATGCGTACAATCATGAGTGCACTTTTTGCTCATTTGTCACCCTTAATCTATAAAAAACGACGACTCGCCCCGTCTTCACCCAGGTGCTTATAGCAAGCTATGCTTGTGTATACTCTAAGCCTGGGTGATATCTATTAATAGGTCATTAATGTCTTGTTATAGACGTAAGGTACTCATGAAAAACTATTTTCATTTTTTAAATTATTCGATTTCTCAAAAAGAATCGCCAAGCTTTCCATATGAAATATAATCAATTTTATAATGGTTCTCTCTGTGCTTTATAAAAAACAGTTGTTTCGCTGTTACAGACGCACACTTCAATTTTATTTATATGTATATAATAATAATAATGTCCTCCAAACCAAATTTCGGTCATAAGGACCACTCTCAACGCTGATTAGACATCTGCGCAGCACAAGATTATAGTGCCCATCTGTGGGTGAAGGAATACAGAGGTAGAGTGAAGAAATAGAGAGACACAAGTGCTCTCTCTATTCCCTCACTCTCATAGTGTGATTGGAGAGAGCAGGAGCTACGGATTTACGTACTTTCCGTGGCACCCAAAAACCCAATAACTAATTTTGGCCCTACCCGGGGATTTGAACGCGGACCTCAATAAATCAACAACCGCGTTTGCGACAGCTAGAAACCGAATGTGATGAAACTTTACGAGCAGATAGAGAGCAATACCAGAAGAGATCTAGGATGTATTTTCAACCAACTTCAAAAAAGGAGGAGGTTCTCAATTTGACTGTATTTTTTATATTTGTGTTACCTCAGAACTTTTTTTTATAGGTGAACCGATTCTGATTATTCTTTTTTAATTGAATGCTGGTGTTTCTCATATGATCCCATATACATTTGATCAAGAACTGACCATCAGTTTTTGAGTTATCCTTAATAATATGTATCTGATTGACTTCGACTACGTTGATGATGTTCTCATTTTATTTAAATTTACGTCGGTTGTACAAATTTTTTAATTTTACCACTTTAACTATATATAAGTGTTTTGTCTTTAACTATCTTGAATCTAAATAACGTCATATTAATTGATATAATTTATAATGAGTATTGCCTCCTCACCTGTTGTGATACAATACAGCGTTATACATTTTAATTTTAAATTCTTGCTTCATCAGGTTAATGCCTTCTCGGAATTTGCGAAATACTAACCGTGTTATGTATAAATCGTAATAATCTTCAGCAACCTGAACTTTTAATCTAAATTCGTGATGGTTCTGAAATAAAAATATAAGTGTTTTCTTTATAAATATTTCTTACGTATCTAAAATATGCCTTGGTAGGTACTGTAATAAATACAGCGGGATTCAACCCCAATGTGGCATATCAAATAAACCCCTGTGAGGCAATATATGGTTTTATATTCAGCAGAGGACTTTTGGCAGGCTGTATTTATAGTGATTATTAAAGTATGCATACCTTTTTTAAACAATCGAAAGCTCTGTTCAATATTTTCTTTCTATAAAATTCTTCTGCTTTGTAGTTTCTTTCAAACCACATATCTTCCGTATGCCACATCCAATGCAAAAATACGTTTTTCTTCAATTGAAATAAGTAATGTGACCTGGCTTTTTCCATATTGTCTCGCTTGATATTCAATAAAAGTCGTAATGGATTTATTCCGTATTTCGCCATTATTTTCTTTTCATAATGTAAATCTGCAAGAACTGCAAGCGCTCTCATTCTTTCAGCATGTTGTTTTTTTCTAATATTTTCTATTTTTTCTCTCTTCCGTTTCTCTTTTAATTCTTTCATTCTTTTTAGCTTCTCTTCTTTATCCATATCTGCTTTGGTTAATTCAGACTGAAAAATATCCCATACATAATTCGTTTCAAACCAATGGAACACATTGTAGTAAAATTTATATTATTATCTAGTCTATCCTGGTAGCATCGACAACGCTCGCCAAATCGAATCGCAACAACTCTCCTTCTGCGTACGTATTTCCTACGTAACAACGTCGATTAGCAACGAGTCAAGGTGCACTTTAATAAAGAACGTACTCGTACAAGAAACAAATGTAAGTCAAGTCGACGAGCCAAGATTCGATGCGTTTTGGCTAGGCCGTAAGAAGCATGTAAAAATAGTGCAGAGTGGCATCCCAAACCCCAACTTTATGGAGTTACTACTTGGAAAGAGATGCAGGAAGTTAATGGATGCTATTCGTTTAGGGCCGTGCTTTGTCACAGGTCTACGTTTATCATTGGACTTATGATGGCCTGTAATAATGATGACGATGATGCTGGAGATGAATGATTGGGCACGTTATGTTATATTTTGCTCCACTTGATTCACTGTTGATCGATTATTAAACCGACTTCAAAAAAGGAAGAGGTACTCAATTCGACTGTATGTTTTTAACTTCCCGCTAAGAAAATTGAAAATTTTCCAAAATACGGAAGTTATTGGTTTCACTTTCATCAGATCTCGACGTTTTGAGATCCCGTTTAAACGTCTTGATCGATCGAGATGCGGTTTGCGGCGTTGTAAACATCTCAATGTGGAATAAAATTGGTCATAACATGAACTGGTTCAGACGAGTAGATTTTGACAAAGCTCAAAAATAAAAGTTTTGAAAAACTGTTTTTTTTTTTGGAATAATTTTTAAACGGCTTTACCGATCGATTTCAAAAACTAATCAGCTCTTAACCTTAAAAAAATGACGTCGAATACCGTTTGGAAAATAAAAATCAGTTCATTTCTTCGTGAGATATCGAGTGAGAAAGAATTTGAAAAAAACGTTATTTTAACATAACTTCGAGATTTCGCAACATAATTTGGTGAAATTTAGAGCGCTTTGCATTTAATATTAGCGGGAAGTTCCAGGGATGGTCTGCAGGGTCAACCAATTTTTTTATGTGTGTGAACCGATTTTAATGATTCTTTTTTTATTTGAAAGCTGATGTTTCTCATGTGGTTCATATAAATTTGATCAAGATCTGAGCCGTAGTTATTGAGTTATCCTTAATAATGCGTATTTAAATAACGGTTGTACAAAATTTAAAATTTTACCAATTGTAGTCTTAATACTGCTCGGAGCCAAATTAGTTACAAGTAAACAAGTTTTTACTGTAGATATAGGTAACCTATATCTAACCTCGACTAAGAATCAAAATACAGAGGAGTTATTCCCCTGAGCACTAACGGATGCCACATTATACTGCACATCACATTATACTGCTATTTTACGCCGATATTCTGTTTTTGTGAGCGTGGGCCTTTCTCAACTCGACCTATTCTTTATTATTTGAAAATGACTGCCTCGTTGGTCTAGTGGTCCTTCCTAGTAGTGCGACTGCTGATTATGAGATCCTGGGTTCGAATCCCGGGTCGGACTAAAAATCAATTATTGAGTATTTCCGTCAAGAAATTCTCAGTAGTTGTCCGGAGTCAGGAAGTTACCGTTCCTCGGAAAGCACGTAAAGCCGTTGGTCCTGCACCTGGTCTCTCCGGGCGTGTCGGTTTACCGTCCCATCGGATTATGAGAGTGAGGGAATAGAAAGTGCACCTGCGCTTGCGCATACATTTGGGAACTATAATCTATAATGTCCTGCGCCAATGGCTAGTTTCCGTTGAGGTAGGCTGCTGTAACCGAAATTCGGTCTTAAGGACAATTACTATTTGAAATATGCCAGTATGTCATCATGGTAGAAATAGATTAGCAGTGTGAGGTATGATGATGGTACCCGTACGTCTAACTGACAATGATAAGATCGTTGGTGTCACCTGCTGCTTCAGTCTGATTCGCTCTTCTTCCATTTGCCGGCGTCTTTCTCGAATCATTGCATGTTTTTCTTCGCGCTCTCTTGCTCGTTTCTCCATTCTTTGTATAAACTGTGGTACTTTTAAACATTGAAGTACCAGTGATGGTTCTGAAATTTTTTCAAATTAATTTTTTTAGTATACACACATAAATCTTATTTGCTCAGCTTTTTTCCACCTAAACTTTTTATAGACCGGAAATCAACACTTTGTGTTTATACCTCTCATATTGGCTCAGTATGGTCATATAGTGATCAGCTCTAAGACATTGCGATTTACCGTCTAGGGCCTTCGTCACAACTTATCACCAGGTGGGATTGTGGTCAAGCACTGAATTAGAATAAGTAAAAACAAAAACGTCATTTACGTGATTACAACTTCTTATTAAAAACGCGAAAACAATTTCAGATATGTAATACATTTCGATTAAATCAACGTTTTAAATTATTTTTATTTCTTTATTCCTACTTCTTATTGCATTACTCGTATGCCTCCCGATCAATGAGTTAACAACCCTTACAGGTACAGCTGGCAAACTCAAATGCTCTGAATCATTTCTTAATTACAATTTTCAGTATAAACAAAGCCACAAGTAGATATAGGTAGTATAATTTATGATATAGGGCTGCTAATTTTTTCTATTTCAAATATAATATTTTCGAGACTATTACGGATAAAAGTATAGTAGATTGCGAAAAACATAGATAGCGTGATGATGCAGAAAGTTAATGGATGCAGATAACTTAATACTGGACTTTGTAGCGTTCCTTGGAGTAAGCCAATGTTTGGCAGTAATTTTGTGAAGGGCTGTATTAAAGATGATAATGAAGTTAAAGATACAGCCTAGGTATATACGTCCCACCACTGGCACATGCCTCCCTCCTCTCATTTCCGAGAGGGTTTTAGGGCAAGGTAATGTCCGCCGCGCGGACCCAATGCGTATTGGCGAACTTAATTAAGATGATATTAATGATGTCTCAATTATATTATATTATATTTTTACTTTGATTGAACTTTTATTAATAGCCATTCTAAAATGTAGAAGTTTGACTATATTTTTTTTGAAATTTATTGTCTGGACCATATTACAACTACATGTTATAGTAGAGTTGGTGATAATATAAGTGAATATACCTTCTATTTCTCGTATCTTAAGCTCATTGGTCAAACACTTGATTTTCGGTTTAAGCTGTCGATCCATTTGATAGTAAGTTTTACAGACTTCTTCTCGCATCGCATCAAGCGACTGTTTTGACGATTCTATTATTTTATTATACTTGAGTTGCTCTATAATTTTAGTTTGTTCTTCTAATTTCACTTTTTGAAGGGCGATAATGTTTTGTTGCACTTTATATCTGAAATAATACCTGTTGCTATATAAATATAAAAAAACTTAAATGCTTTGACCTAATCTAATACTGGCCTCCAATAAGCTTATAAAAATTTAATGGAGTAGGCAATGGTCTGCCAAGCTACTCCAGTGCAGGACAATTGTCTCGTTAAGCACCTAAAAGTTTTGATAAACAAATGTGTGTGCTACTACGGTAGGGCAAACTGAAATGATCGGGAATAGAATATTTCGGATTGAGTTACAATAAAACCTTTTTTAGAATTTGAATACCGGCCTCTTAGAATCTTAATGACGTTCAAACAATTAAAAAAATGTTTAAAAACAAAAACTATGTTGGTTTAATGTTGACACGTCGTTAATAGAAACGGAGCTCACGCGTGAACGTTTCCGTGCCATAATTTATCACAATTTTCATTGCGGCTTATCTCAAGATCAATATCTCAGCGAACTTGTTTCGATTTATGATGTTGAAGCACGAGTTAAACGACAATATACGAGTTTCGAAGCGGTCGTGTGTCGCTCAACACTGTTTTTTCTGCAGGTTGACCAAGAACAGCGATCACGCATGAGAACATCGCAGCTGTGCGAACTATTATATTAGATGACCGTCATGTGACATATGAGCAGATTCGGGCTGTTATCAGTATCGAAATGATTGCAATTCAGTCGATATTACATAATGAACAGTGTGTAAGAAAGCTAGTTTCCCGCTGGGTTCCCCACAATTTGTCCGAAGAGCAAGGCCGGCTCGTGTAGATTGGTGCCGGAATATTCTGCAACGCTTCAACGGAGGGAAGTCAAATGCCGTTTATAATATCGTCTCAGGTAACGAATCATTGATTTATTCATACCTGAAAAGACCAGAAAGAAAACATCAGCGAGCAGTTTGGGTCTCCGAAGACGAGGTCAAATCAACGAAAGTGGTTCGCTTCCGCAGCGTGTCAAAGAAAATGGTCGCTACGTTGTGTGTCTCGAAAAAGAAGCATGTTGCTACAATTCCTTTACAGGAACGCAGAACGGTTACCACTGAGTGGTATATCACAGTTTGTTTGCCAAAAATGATAGCCGAACTCCGATAATAACCTGAAACGTCGCATCATCTTATATCATGATAATGTGAGCTCTCATACGGCTCGGAAGACAAATGATTTTTGAAGCAGGAAAACGTTGAGCTGATGAGCCATCCTCCGTACAGTCCTGACCTGAGCTCAGACGATTTTTTCTTTCCCTAGAATAAAAGATTTATTACGTGGTCAACGGTTTGAAGACCCCGAAGCATCTGTGGAAGCGTATAAATCAGCCATTTCATCAACATCAACTTCAGACTGGAATTACTGTTTTAATGATTGATTTGCACGAATGGAAAAGTGCATAAAGTTGAACGGAGAATACTTTGAAAAACAATAAAATACAATTTAGTGCCCTGCATGTGGTTTTACTTATTCCCGATCATTTCTCGATTATTTTTGTGCAAACAGTGTACCGGAATAGATCGACAACAAGCCCAACGATTAAAACAGTAATTAGAGAACCCGATTTCGATGAAGGTTTACTAAAAAGAGAAATATTTTATAGCCTACGTCAACGACACCCCATTAGTCGAAACCCATAAAGTCCTTCAGGCTTCAGAGCGTGCCAAAGAAATAGACATAGGTACATGCAGACATTAGAAAAACATTCTCCTTCTGAAGCAGTCGGTTGATAAAAGTAGCAAACAGTTGAACAGAGTCAGTTGAACTAAGATCATCAGATCAATAATTATTATATTATAAAAATATACTTTAGTCTACACTCGTACTATTTCATACCTGTGTTGATATGTATTGTAATCCCGAATATACAACTTCGCTTTATTAATAGACTCCGGTGGTTGAATAATGTTACTCTTCTTCTTTGCAAGTTTATCAAAAAAGTTAGTAATGGCAGTTTCTCTTTGTCTAATTTGTTTCTTTTTTTCTACGTGATCCTTCCATTTATTAACATATTTTCTACATATATAATTAAATTTTTTTTGAATTTTCGTTCTTATTGGTATAATATACAAAAGATCCGACATTTGGTTATTTTCTTTTTTCGAAATTACATTTTTATGCACATAGTCTTCATCACATTCATTTTTAACGGTTGTTTCATTATCATAAAGATAGTCCGCGTTAAATTTATTATGATCTTCACTATTCTCAGTTTTAGAATTAATTGCCATCATTATTAAAAGTGATTCTAAATCAGTACGAAATTCATTTATTTCGTTACTAGAACTTGATTTCTTATCATCAACACCACCATTCTCGTGTTCTTTAATATTGTAATTAATATCTAAATCATTATAAAAATAGTTACTGGTATCTGTCGTTATTTGTTCGCAATTTTCGCTTTGCTTTTCAACGGCATTAGTAAGATCGAAATCTTCGCCATTGCACAAAACACTATTATGTTCGTGTCTATCATATGTTTTTTTATTGTCGAATGAATTTGACTGTCTAAAATGTTTAATTTGAAGCTTAAAATTATTACCCTTTGCCGAACACTGCGAATTTTCATTGTTTGGTAAATAAGACAAAACTTCATTATTGATTGCTTCGCTGTCGTGTTTTATAATCTGTTTCCAATCCTTACATTTTGTATTTTCTATCTTCTTCATTGCATTTTTTATGTTAATGTCATTTCTCAAATTAACATTATTAAAATAATTTTGTAGTTTCACAACTTCCTTGTTCATTATGCTGTTGGCCTGGAAACATTAGTTAAATATTAAATAGTCATTTAATATAAAAAATATCGAAATAACTTCACCATTAATGTATTCGTTTGCTGCAGGTATATTATGAGTTACTATCGAAACTTACAGGACACAATTATAGTGCTAACAAGGTATTAACTTAACCACCCCATAAGACACCTTAGTTCTTTTTTTATTAATGAAGACATTCAATCTGAATATCTGAATAATTTTTTTAGAATCACAATAGCATAAACTGAATTTTATCTACTCGTATGTGTCCTAGAGATCAGTCGTATTTTATTTGTAGTATAAGTCGTATTTAATCGTATTTGTATTTTTCCATTAAATCTAATAGTGTTATTTTTCTGATGAAAAAAATGCTAGTAATCGGGAATAATAAATGTTTTCTTGCTCTCCTGTATTTAAAAAAATTGAGGTTCGCCCTTTTTAAAACTTGAGGTTCGCCCCTTTGAAGCGTTAACGATGAATTGATTCAAATTAAGAGCAAATTCAAGAAATTAATTCATCATTTTGTATATTAATAATTAGGCATGCAAAATCGCATTATATAATGTAAAATTATGTGCTAACGATAGGGGGGAGCGTAAAAGAAATCATCACCTCATTTCGTCCGTTAGGGGAATATGGAAAAAAATTTATAACTTTCGACAAGCGGCAGTTTAACAGTCTCAATTACGTATGTTCGTCGTATATATATATATAGCGATTGTTATACCTGTTTAGATCAGCGACGGGCAACAGCATTAAAAATGCGAGACGCCTGGCACTGCAGTCGTCTATTCTCCCAGGTAGCATGAACATTAAAGAAAATCGATCATACAACGGAAGAGGCCCATATCCACCTGGAAACTTTCACAGACCAATAAATAAATAAAGTAATTTTTTTCAAAAAAATCAAAACCGTTTTCAAAACTTTGCTTAAAATATTAAAAAGTTTAAAATAATATTTTTTGATTGCTAACTAATGAAAAATTGTGTAAAAATGTGTGACTTGTTATACTGGATGACCTTTTCTACAGTATGGAAAAAATAGGTTGTAACATATGCATGGAGTAGAAGCCTATGGCACTGATATTTTACAAAAAATAAAAACAACAATTTTGAACAACTGTTAAACAAAAAGACAGTGACAACCATGCAACAGTAAGCATTTATGTCCGGTGCGGCGCGGGCTACTATTCTGTTTTTCCTACGATTTTACTGCGCGTGAGTGCGCGTAAGGTACATCCGTAAGGATTATTCGGTAGGCAAAAACGTTGTTACCCATAAATCACATTCAGTTTGGGATAATTACAAATAAAAGTAGAAGCCTTATTTACTCGTATTTACAAAAATTGCAATAACGGTATACTATTTTTTATATATTTGAACTCTGCTCTTTAAAAAATAATTCTATATAGTGTTCTGATCTGGTTGGGCTGTATACGTATATAAAAGAAAATGATACATTTACATGAATAAATATTAGAGTAAAGTAAATAATAAAAGATGAATAGCTCTTTTAGCTGACTTTTAGTTGAAACTATAAGAGGTTTAAAAACTCATCGTCAAGACAAATCATAAAAACCGGGACATGCTACAAAACTTTATCACGGTGTTCATACCGACTGCCTTCATTTCCCATTACTAGATCAGCTTCAGCTTACCATAATATTGTTAAACCATGTAAACTGTGGCTATGTGCCAAGTTTAATTATAATCGCCGGAAGTTGATGAAAAATTACTTTAAGAGGACAATATGAATCTTCTTCCCCTCTTTTCCACTCGTAGGGCCCAAAATTGTTTCTTCAAAATTTAATGGGGCTACTCTGGAGATAAAGTCTACTTAGTAAAACAAGAATCATTCGATTTACAATCTACGAAGATATCATAGATATCATATAAAATTCCTTAAACCAAAATGATACTTTTTCTACTATTTTCCCACCTTAGGGGTGAATATTTTTTCAAAATTAATGAGACTACCTGGAAGGCAAAGCCTATTTGATAAAAAAAGAATCATTAAAATAGATTCACAATCTGCGAAGATATCATACAAAATTTCTATAAATTAAAGTCCTATATGAAATTATTTTCCACCTTAGGGGCGAAATTTTTCATTAAACTTCAATAGGACTAACCTTAAGCTAAAGCTTATTCAATAAAAAAAAGAATCATTAAAATCTGTTCACAATCTGCGAAGATATCGCGTAACATTCATATAAAAAAAACACGCTCGAATTGCGAACCCCCTCCTTTTTGGAGTCGGTTAATAAAGAAGACAGAATCCACATAGTGTAAGCACATAAATATATTTTTTATCCTTACCTACTCTATATTAATGTATTTGATGTTGATAGTTATTTTTATAATATTATATTTTATGATTAAATTTGAAGATAGAAACAAACATTTTTTCAGGAAATATTTAACTCACAAAATTGTTATTTTATGTACCAAAAAAGTTACAATATTATATTTTTCGCATTAAGAATACCTTATGAAATATACTTACTTACCTAAATAAAATACCAAATACCAAATGGTACATCCATGATATTATCAAATGAAACTCAAAAAATCTCTTTTTATCTACAATATTCCTATATAATAAATAATCTATGACTACGACGTATTGATTTAATAAATTGTAAGGCGCAAACAATTTACGTTACTTAGGAAACTGCATTTCAGAGAACCTTCGAGTATTAAAGTCTGGGGCAGTGGTTGCGATATAAATTGTGGAATTTTAATCGAATAGATATCTATACATTTGTTCAACGCAATTCAAAGCGAACGTACGGTATAAATGTAACTTCTGAAAAGGGAAAATTTTGTTTTCTTTATTTGCATACTCAGTTACGCTGCTATTGACTCTTACAAGGTCTGTTTTAACTTTTAACAGTCCACAGCGATCACACCGATCACATCACATATGTAGTTCAAATAAATGGCGCTAGTTTTTATAATACGGAAAACGCATCACATCAGGCAGTTTTATTACTTTTGAAAACAATAAGTAGATGATATATTTTGCTGTATTATACATTTTTTCATTACACGAGGGTTGTTTATTAACTTTTATTATTTCAGATGTTTTAGTAAAAACGTTATCTAAAATTAGGTACAAAAGAAGAAACAGCAGCAGCAAATTTGTTACGGCGAACGTATTAAGGCCGAATACGACGCGAATGACCTTTCTTTCTCGTTTCGTGGCGAACCGCGCGCTCTCTAGTATATATACCTCTCTAGTATATATATATGGAGCGCTGTCTTTCGAACATCACGTAGCCGTACGAGTGCGCTATCTCGCGTTATGCAGAGTAATGAATAACAGAGATCATTGTTTACTTCTTAATTAAATATTTTTAT
>DWHP01001403.1:0-16200 GCA_018247895.1 Parnassius honrathi
TAATTATTCCTATATATATTATAGGGATAAATAATTAATTTGTGGTTGCTACTTGATGACAGTTTTAGTGAAAGTTGGATCAAAGCGCCATCGAGTTTTTAATCCTTAATGTATTTTTGTTTTTAAGGAAGAGTTAATGCAAAAAATTAATATGTACGATAAATTAGTAAATTATTATAGAGCTTTGATATTGTTTTTACTCGTCGATAAATTGACGGGTGGGACACATAAACTATTTACGATCACACTTTGGCTCAAGACGAAGTTGTTTGAGCCTTAAGTCATAGTAATTTAACCCTAGAGTGCGCGCGGAAATGTCAGTTGCTGAGGCAGCAGCTGCGGGCCCTCCCAGGCCTTGCTTGCAAGTCTAGTTAAACAGAGCGTTTGCATTCGTTACATAAAAAGTTATTTCCTTTAAATTGGTTATTTTTATTAGAATGAAATAAGAGCATAATATTTTGTTTTATTTTTCCTTTGGTGATAAAATAAAATTCTTGTACATTATTTAACATATAATGAAGATTAAAATATTTTAGCTAAGAGTTTTCTTAGAGGAAGTTTTATTTAAATTTTAAAGACAATAAAGGAACTAATATTTATAAAATTTTGAAAAGTCAGTTTTGTCTGAGCCGGAAATGAAAACCGTACAAACACGGACAATGTACCAAATAATTAAAACACTACATATTTCACAAAATACATCAATAGAGCGATAATCGACAAGTTATGTTTCAGAGCAAAGGAAATGTGACTATCATATCCCTGTCGAAACCCTTTTCTTCGTTAATACAAGCTTATAAAACTTTTATACGTATTAACACCTTTAATACTATGTTATTGTCTGAAATTCTACAAATAATTAAAAATGTACAACATAAATCTCTCAAATTTGCAAACAATTAGACAAATACATGATGATAAACCTATGAGATTTATACCTAAATAAAAATTAAAGAATAGTGGTAATTAACTAGTCGAAATATAGTAATATCTTAGTATTTCACGGTGTGTGGTTTTGAATAATAACGAATAAAACTGGATAACTAAGCTAAAAGGGCAAGCATTACTTAATACGTCAGAGTTTAACAATTGAAACAATGTTGCCGCTATTCAGTTATATTGTTTTAAGAGTTACGCACACACAGCACGCTATAAAAAACCTACCAGTTAACCGCCACCACTAATTCGTACTTTCACACAACCATGAATTACGAGCGACGCACGGACACCGGCTTCCCGTGCGGGCGCTAATTGCAAACAAATATCGACCTACGCGATGTACAACGCACCGGTAATTACAAGATCGTTGCCTGTAAGTGCAGCTTAGTGTAAGGACATTAGATGCACTCTAGGATAACGCTACTATTTAGCAACGTTAACCGTCTCGTAATTTGCCCAAGAGTTTTCAGGACACTTATATAAAAAGTTCTTTGCATAATTATTTCTTATATTTACGCGAACACTACACATTAATTAAAACTACTTTTACGAATTTTGTCGCGTTTTATTTATTTTATTTTTAATACCCCACGTTTCGGGTGCTTTCCAGTGCCCATGGTCACGGGGGACTGAGGTGACTGATGTCTAAGTTAACCCAGAGTACTTTCAGCTTTTTAATTATTGTCTTTGGTTGGTACTATTATAAGTTCTTTGCAGTTTTTAGATAATAGGAATAATAAATGAGACAACTTATAACAATATTAGGTTAGGTAAGTATGGTTTATTTCATATATTTGTATTTCTTCCCAGCCTTGCCAGGGATGATTTTTACAATAGGCTTTTATAAAATCCGTATTAAATCCATGTTGAACCAACTGAAGACCTGAATGCACCATCATTGCTTAACTTAATTGTAATTACTTAATTTCTCAAAACCCTCATGCTCACAAAAGAAGTCTGACTTGACTTCCAGTTTCAGCGGAGGATTGATATGACATGTTACACACAACATTTAAAGGATGAGGGTGAGATGAAGTCCCTTTCACTTTTTTAAAATATGAAATGTAGGTATATATTCATCGCACTGCAAGTTATGTTAAGAAGTGTCTGCCGAGTTCGCACCTATTTAAAATCATCGCCGCATCTATAGGAGCATCGCCCACACTTCTACAAAATCTCTTAATAATGCTCACATTTACGTGGGGATGTACAACAGAGGATGAACCACGTTCTCGTGGAATACTAGCGTAAAATAGCAGCACAACGCTGCTGTAAGGTGACTGTAAATAACTCTTTTTAATGGTAACGAGACATTCTATCTTAATCTTCAGGATTTAACAATGCACCTGCATTTTGATTCTTAATTGAGGAAAGATAGATGTCTATAGGCCAGCGCATTTACTCACTACTGACGTACTCTGGCCAATCACTTTGAAGCTCATTTTTTATCTTTACTTCTATAAAGAAGCCTACGTCTCTTCCGTCGAGCTCGGGTCTTAGTCACATTATCGAATTCGAAGAAAACGAAATTGCAGGATTCGATGCCACAATTCCTTGTCAAATTTATTTCCACCCAAATATTTGTGACAAAAGCATTAGTAGTAGTAGGAATGAAGAATTCATGAAAAAAAATGATGTGAATTTTGAAATCTGGATCTGTTACAGTGATGATTTTAATTTGATTGTAATTGATACCTATTCCTGATTGATTGATTGATTGATTCCTGATATTGCTTCTATTATTTTGGACACGCATTATGGTGGGTGCGATAGGCACACAGTGGTTGCAATATAATATGTCTGTCGCATGTGATACTTTTAATATATTCTGGAGCTATTAATAATATATATTACTACCATTAGGGCTACAGGTTCTTTTGTTATTTTAGTTATGCATAAAAATATATGTTACGATTTCAGGATCGCTCAAGTTAGATTTCTAATACGCGTTAATTTGATGAATGCGTTTCGTTTTTTCTCGCTAACGAAGTTAAAGAGTTACGCAGTTAATTGTTTAAATTGATTTAAATAGGAAACGGAAGTTCTTTTTTGTGATAAATGCACTTAACTGTATGTCTTAAACGATTCCGATTGTACCTACAACAATTTTCCCTTATTGAATATTGCATCCTGTACTAATGAAATACAGTTAACATTTTGCGCATTTTATGCGCATCGTTAATTAAGCATCCCGCCACACACAGATAGTGTAATGCAATTTTTATCAATCATTATTTATCTATAATAATAACAGTATAAGTAATGAATTCTTCATTTCAAAAATAGAATTACGATATTAAAAACTTTTAAATATTGTTAAAAGCTGAAACGATTAAATGAGTTGATTCGTTGATGTCATTATGAAAGCAAAATGGCTGAACTGTTGTTTTGAATTTTTTGATAATCGTATAAGCTTTACATTTGATAATCCTTTGTGCTTTTTTAACGCTTTTTAAAAAACGTTACCTCCACACTAGCAACTTCCCCTGTATCGTGGCGGCAGTTTACATACACAAATTTCACAGGGACAATCATCCAGACCTGGAACAATTATTTGTAGGCCATACAAATATTTGTTGCGTGCAGAATCCGAACCCGCGGCCCCTAGCGCTGCAACTCATTGCTAAGCTACTGCGCCATAGGATCGTCAATGCTAAAGTTAATGAGGATTGTCGTAAAATTTTTATTTACCGCTTACATTGGATTGCTAATATCCCGATATGGACTGGTTTCATTCGCCGAGGCTCAATAAATAAAGGTCCCATTATGTAAAATGTTATTCTCCTTCAATCGTTTTAAATATAGCGTATGTAGCAGGCCTTTTCAAGAATGTTCCAGTTTGTATTGATTTTTTGAGAGTGTTGTAGATACTAACGACGTGGATGCTACTTTTTATAGAATAAGGGTGGCAGTCTACCTGATAGTAAGTGGATGTTGTGGCCCAAATACATCACCACTTATCCTAAATGCAGATATGGTTGTAGCCCCTGAGAATAAAGATGTATAAATAATGTGTTATATCTACAATCTGGTTGTTATATATTGTATATTTTTGTACTAGTATCACTAGTACAAAAAATACTCTACTAATAGTAGTCCACTAGCCCTGCTGCAATAGATGAAGTTATAAGTTAAACACCTAACAAAGTAATGATGTTTTCAACGAATCGTATATTAATTAGGTAGATGCGGATAGTCAGCAACATCAAAAACAATTAAATTAATCGCTTAATCACTGCATATCCTCTATTTTACCATTTGATGTTAATTGCCTGCAAGTATTAGTATAATGCGTGATGAATTATTGCAATTATTAGACCTAAATGATTCTAACTTAGACCATTTGAATGGTCTAAGAATCCTAAGTACACCAAAACGCGTAATTGTTGTCATCGATGACAAGATAAAAGGAATAAATATTATGTGATATATTAAATCTGTTAAAAGGAACGAATATTATTTGGATTATAGACGTCAAAATAAGGCGGTAAGCGAAGCCTAGCGGCCCTTGAATAAATGGAGTAACGACCTGGTGAGGCATGCAAGAAGTCGACGGTGATCGAAGAAATAACGCAGGTGGCTTAGTACCGTGGTTCGTGGTATTCGTTTGGAGAGGTCTATGTTCAATAGTGGACTCATAAAGGGCTTTATTGATGATGATGGTGGTGATGATGTCAAAAAGAAGGATACTCCCAAAACAGTGTCCCAAGTTTATGCTTGGTGACATTTTCCAGTCTCCAAAGTTATGTGACAGATAAAGGCATCTAAGTGGTAGGAAACCTGTTCTTTCTTGGTGCCCGCGTGGATACCTTACCCATTCTAACAAGTTAGCTATTTCTGCCCTAAATAGTAGCGCTTGAACTGCTGTGTTCCGGTCTGAAGGGATAAGCGCTGGTATAGTCACAGGCTGTGACAGCGCATCTGTAGATTTCTTAGCTTGAAGTTGGTTGCAGATGTCCATGTGCTGCAGTGGCCACTTAAAATCTGGTGGACTGTAGGTTCGTTTGTCACTTTAAATATTTATATAGATAAAAGCAGGCTAGTAGTAGCTAACCGTGTAGTCGCTCTGTAAGAAAATCCACCACCCCATTTCATTTCGTGGCTGTAGTTTTGTAAGAGGCGGCACAGAGTAACAAAGCAGGAGATGGAAAGCAGCGTCACTCAATTACAACTGAAAAAAAAATAAAAAAACTGTGGTTTCATCTCTCCTGCCAAACGTGGCAACTATGGTAATTTTCCTCCTATCAGGCAATTTTTGGGGAGGCTTATGTACTAAAGTGGAATTTTGATAGGCGGTTACGGTGAATGATACCTAGAATATAGTATACGAGATACGGTGACAATCTTAGCACAAAAAGAGCCGAAAACAAACGATTTGTGTTATGTATGTACATGTTACAAACTAAATAATTATTAAATTGCTCAAAACTAAACTAATGCAATTGACTGACAAGCGTATCTGCAGATCAGACTTGTGCGGCCTGAATCTCACTACTTTGTACTACAGAAGTGTAAACACCTTATCTAAATAAAGTTATAAGCCTTAAGGTTCAAAATTGCACGTCCGAAGTGCAATAACTTGGTTTTTGCCGTCCGGATTTGTCAGTCACTGAATTATTAACGCAAATATTCAGTTCGGCGGGTTCTGTTTTGACCGGTTTCAATTAATGCCTTTACGGTCGACTAAGCGGATTATTTGGCGATGTAAATAAGAAATTGTTGAATTCATTCTTTTTCAAATCATCGATTCGAGACGCTGATCGACAGGGATTAGATGTTCGGTTAAGAGAAACTGAATGATACTGGAATGCAAATCTTATTTTAGGTTTTATTTCTTTAATGTGATGAAAGAAAATTTTGTGGTCTGGGGTTTTGGTGGGAACGGCGGGAGCTGGATAAACATTAAACGTTCATCATACATATATAACGTCACTTACAGTTGGATAGGTTTCGTACTCTGGTTCTGTACTCGGATAGCCATCTTAGCGCTTCTGTACGTATACTTCATCGCTTCAATATACAGACAGTCAACTTGGCACCGCTGAAGGGACTGTACCACCGCTCAAATTTCGACGGAATCAAAGTCTTGCTCGTAGTACACATACGCAAGGCAAAGTCAAAGATTGTACTCTTCGGTCTTCTGTACAATCCACCAAAGGGTATGTATGTGGTCTATGGTACTGAAGCCTTTTCGGAAACTGGCTTGTTCGGGAGGCTGGAAGTCGTCGAGTCTGCGTGCGAGCCTACGTTCACTGCGCTGCAATCTTCTATCTACTAAAAAAGATTTTGTAACTCGAGCTGAAAGGTTTCGGTACTTTGAGTTAGAGCAAGAGGGTGACGTAGCGTTGACTTCAAAAGACGAAGCCTGTCCAACTTTACGTTTAGGTTCACTGTGCCTCTGACCATTTGGTGAGCGCTGTCAGTTTTCATCCTTTCAATCACAGACACATCACTGAACAGTTGTCGTCTAGTCGTCGTAACGAAGTCAATCTCATTTTTTGTTCAACCATCGGGGCTCGACCAGGTCCGCTTTTTGTGTGGCCGTTTCTGGAAGAAATAGTTCATCATAAAGAGTCCCTTTTTCTCCATGAAGTCGACCAGCTGCTGGCACCTTGGATTTCGTTGCCCTATTCCAAATTTTCCTACCTTCAGCTCACCGTTCTCTCTTGTGCCTAGTTTTGCGTTGAAGTCTCTCATTAACACCGTATTGTTGGATTGGAGGAATGTATGGCTCTAGAAATATCCTTATACGTTTCCTCCACCTCCTCATCGGGAAGTGCCGAGGTTGCTGCGTAAACTCGTAAGAGCTTCAGCAAATACTGTTTGGTGATTCTGAGTATAAGGTACGCAACTCTCGCCGACACACTTCCAATCATTGCAACGTAGTTAACGAGAGATTAATCCAACACCTCATTGAGACAGATGGTCACCCTCCCGATAATAGAACAAGTTGCCGGATTCGAGAATCACCGTGTCCTCCACCTCTCTTCGGAACTCGGGTTATCCTGGAATATTTTAATATTCCATCGCAACTTGTATATCTCTTCTTTCAGCTTCAGGATCTTCTCGTCAGGCCTCAGGGTGTGTGCGTTGTACGTTGCCAGGTCGAGTCGTCTTAGGTGGCAACCGAACCTCCACCGAAAGTTCTTAGCACCCTCTCTCCTACCGTTACCATAGTCGCCATCGTAGCCAGGAATAGCAGGGCCGTCAGGGACCGGGGGCCGTCTCTTCGTAACTTTCATCATGGGGGTATATTGCTATAGTTGCTACGCTTAGCAAGCGGGTTGACAACCGCAGTTTTTTTGTACAATTGCAGTAATTAGGATGATGCTGCTTCCCGTCTCAAATTAGCGTATGTAATAGTCCAGTCAAAAAAGACAAAAACAAGTCATAACTTAGCTAAAATTCGCAAGTCAAATGTCTGTTTTGACTGGACTATAAACGATTAGTAGAAAAGATGAAACATGTGTTCCGGTGGTGATAAAAGCTTAACGCTGGGTTAAGCTATCGTCAAAATCTCCTATGAACTTCGCGATGTCACGAATCGGCATATTGGAAGAGTTTTGTGAATACAATAAAAATTAGAATCGGCTGTATGGTATTAGACATTTGCTTGCATTAATTGGCGAATCGATAACTACAAAAAACGTTTCAATTTCAAATTTCATATTTTTTTACGAACTTAATTGTAATATAGAGTTTTATATCTGCGTCGGGAATGTCACGAATCGGCATATTGGAAGAGTTTTGTGAATACAATAAAAATTAGAATCGGCTGTATGATATTAGACATTTGCTTGCATTAATTGTCGAATCGATAACTACAAAAAACGTTTCAATTTTAAATTTCATATTTTTTTACGAACTTAATTGTAATATAGAGTTTTATATCTGCGTCGGGAATATTTTCACGTGATGATTTTTTACGCTATCAGATGCCGCTTAAAACCGGACGAATCGTTTTAGACTTTGAATGGCATTTATGAATAAAGACCTTTCTAAAGCAACTGTGTACCGATGGTATAACTATTTTCGGCACGGCCGGGTAACTGAGTGATGAAGTAAGAAGTGGTCGCCCTTTGACGGCTGTTACAGACCTGTAAAAGTGCAGTGAAAATTAGATACATCGTATACTGCAGACAGGAAGAGGAAGCGATCATGCGTTTTCACTAGAACAGTTTCTCGTGAGGAGGACAGTTTTGCGTTGGATGCCGCACAACCCATGGATGTTCAGAAGCAATCTGCGTGAAACGATGCCGTGACATGATTACCAAATATAAAGCAGCTTCATTTCGGAGTTTTTATGACATTATTATGACCAAGTTTAGATTAATTAGTGCGTTTTATAAACGACGCACCAGTTGAAGGTTAGAAGGAAGGTTTTGCTGTTTTATAACAAACCAACGCCTACCAAAGTAACGCGGTATTTTTAATCTGAATCTAATTTCAATTTTTTTACGTAATCGAAGTAGTATCAATGGCAAATGATATGCCTAATGCTTGCCAGAAGAGTTTACTGGGAGCATCTAGCAACCAAATGAGGGGCACCGCATGCTCCTGTTTCACCATGACAACACGCCAGCGCTCTCTACGCTCAAAAGGGGGATTTTCCCAGAAAGCACAGTTTAAAGTCTTGGTTGATTCTTCTTAAAGCCTGATTAAGCACCGTGAGATTTCTTTTTGTTTCCTAAAATAAAAAGTCTGCTGAAAAGGATATAGTTTTCATGGCCAAAAGATACGCATATATATTTACACGCATCGAAAATTTGATCAATACGCGCGGTCTTTTCTGTGTCAGCCGACCCATTCGAGCTGCAAACATAATAAAGCTGCAGCGTGACCTATCTCGTTCGTTCGTTGTATCCTAGAGCATGTACCCCAATTATGGAACCTACGCTACTACGCTTATATAAATCGATTAGTAGACTTTCAAAAAAATTCTTTAAATAATTTCTTTAACTATTCCATAAATATTTAACTGTTACACTGTTTGTTTCCCAAATAAAATACGAAGCACTATATTTTATTACCTAATATCTTAATCACAGGAGTGGTGTAACTTTAAACAACTTAATCTCCTCGTCCGGAGAGTGCAAGCAACGAGCGATGCCCCGAACACGAACGATATCAACTTTACTACCAAGCAGTAATCGCTTTACTTGGAAAAGTGGTCAAGGCTTTTATGGTTAATCAAACTATTTTTACTCTTACATATAACTGTGTACGTACTTGTTAAATTACAATTAAAGTTAATTGAAACTGGTTGCCATTACTATTAGTCTAATTATATGCCGGAGCGTGACTACACTACTGTGTCGTGTAGTGGTGGTGTAAGAATACCCACTACCACATATAGTCCCGTGGGCGTCGTAAGAGGCGACAGAGGGAAACAAACCAGGGGAAGGGCAGCAGTGTCTTTCCAATAACGACAAAAGAATGAGGTTGCCAACCCGCTCGTCAAGCGTGGCAACTATGACAAACATCCCTCTTTGAGGCACTTCATGGAGGAGGCCTATGTTCAGCAGTGGACTTGTGATAGTCCGTAACAGAAATAGCAAAAACAGGTTAACTACAATCCCACCAGGCGGTAATTGACAATGAAATCCTAGATAAACCACACTATATTATATTAGCTTAACTAATTCACTCTCGCCTTGAAGACGTCCAGATTGTAATTGGATGGAAAGACCTGTCTGAACTTTATTCCACTTTTTTGTTGTATACATTACAAAGACGAAGCAAAATGTTTGGTTCAAATGCGAAAAATATCGACAACAAAGGAGTGAAGCCGACCGAGTCGCGTCCGGACCGTGTTCGTCGCTGGTCATCGTCCGCCGGTTGTCGTCTCTCGCCTGGCAGTGGGTGTACGTCTCGTGTTGGAGCGAACTTGGATTTACGTTGAGATTCGTCTCCGTGAAGCTTCGAGATCGCCCTTGATTCCTCCTGGGATGAAATAACCTCAAAGCTGCATTGAATCTATATACTGGGAAGCGAGCTCCGGAGGTCCATTATGCTGCTGTTCAGGACAGCGTACACCTGCCGGTGACATCGGCTCTACGTTGAAATCCGTCTCGATGGGGCTTTGGGTTGCTGACCCTTAGGTAGATCCTTCCCAGAGGCGCGAAATACGTCAAATGCTAAGATAGCCAACAATGCCGTTCCTGAACGGCTCCCAAGACCGGTCCACTGTGTTGGACTGTGAGGATTACTCAGATAATGGGGAATGCCCCGAGGTCCGAGACATGCTGGGCAGAAAGCTCAAGCAGAAGACGATAGGAAGAACACGCCAACCGCTTGTTGTCCGATGGTGGAAAGGGCTGAGAGGAGTTGAGACATTTAATTCATGCGCACACTTTCCTTAGTTTATATTTAGCATCTATTAATTCTTTGAAATTTATTGACAGGAAATTTTAAAAAAATGATATTAAATTTTCTTGCTTTCCTTCTTTATTCGGCCTTTGTTGAATTTGCGTACTAATTGTAATTCACCTAATTTATTATCATTCAGTCAAATTAGTGTTCGTAAAGGAAAAATAAGTACAACCACATCTTATATGTAATATGAACGAACGTAGTCCCAAGTGTAGGTGACCAGAGTAATAAGCTAGTTATAAAGGCATCTGAACTGACCAATAAGTAAGTTTAGCGATAAGCTACACAATAACAAAGAGCCGTGGTAGCTCAGATGGTTAACGCTCGCTGTAAATTTAACCGAACGCGAGTAACCCGGGTTCGAACCCCGCCGGCACCAATGAAATTGATAATTGCAGCTTTAAGTGCTGATTTACCACGTGCTCGGCGATGAACGGAAACATCGTGAGGAAACCTGCATGTCTGAGAAATAAGAAAAAAAATATTTCAAAGACATGTGAAGTTCGCCAACACGCGTTGGGGCAGCGCGGCGGACACCTCCTTGCCCTAAAACCCTCTCAGAAATGAGGGGAGGTCTGCCCAGCAGTGAGACGTATATAGGCTGTAACTTTACACGATAACAAGAGGGCTTTAATAAAATAACTTCACATCCTGACTCCGGGCTGCTTTTGAGTACTACTGACAGAGAAATAAATGTTGGCCCGATCCGGACCCGGGACCACATTATAAGCAGTCACGCTTACGACCACTAGACCAATGGGGCGATGTATTTTGGTCAGAATGACCATTTGACGTGTTTTTATTAGCTTCGCGTGCATCTATCTATATATCTTTTACAAACTTGTAGACGACTCAAGTCGAATGACTTGAAAATTTGACCTCGTATCAAGAACCGATGACAATACAATATTTTGATAACTTTATTCTAGTATCCTGATCAAGATCATCAGGATAAAATAAATTAACTATCGGTACCATCATAATCAACATAGCTCACATGACAAATGCATGTTGCTTTAGAATTTATAAACATAAAAATATATTGACATTTATTGACATAAAAATGATCTCTTAGATACGTTATGTTCCGAGAAACAATTTATTAATATGTGTGTTTAATGATAAAGATATGGAGAACGTTATATTTATAAAATAAATGCCTATCCAAGAGTGAAAGGAACATAAAATAATCAGCCGTTCGCATATGAATCTGCTCGCAATTAAGCCAATTAATTATAAATGAAACAGGAAATTGCTTGTTTCCTTGGCTGCTTCGACTGAAGGCACAGTTTCGATGCCATACGGTACGGCACAATGTACTGGAGGTAGCGGGCAAAAGAATAAATTGTAAAATTCATTGCGATGACACAATTTTCTATAAGTGTAAGGTGTAACAAATGATAAACGAGTATATATTTCACCTGATAATAATATTTGTATTCTGTGATCCATAAACACATACATCTTGGTTAGAAATTAAAATGCAGAAGCGTTGTCACCGCAGAGGACTAAAATAGAACATCTTGATACAAGTAATCGAGTCTCTCGGTACAACTTTGCCTGCTCCCAAAATTGGGGAAATGATGACTGCAGAAAAGTATTGTTTATGGTGTTCTATATTGGTCTGTATTGAACGTTTAAAAACGTTTTATTCTAACAACCCTTTAAAAGTCCAGTGCTGAGCATAGGCCTCCCCCACGGACACCTATCATTGTCATTCTTGGTTTCCAACACTCACGGGATGATATGGGGTATTGTATTCCGTTCTTCCGTCAGTATATGACATTATGGTATCCTAGTGGTGTCAAAATTGAAGTTTTTGAGTGGCCAGCATTATCGCTAGATCTAAATCTAAAAGAACATATTTAGGTTAAAGTGGTCTAGCACCTCATGCCACGAACGTTTATTTTGTTTAAGAAAAAGTATGCCCCGAGGAGTATAGGCGATTTCGATAGCAAGATTAGGTGGCACTTATTACTGTCTAATGACAAAACATGGTTTATTGATAATTTCGGGGCCTTAAGCTTGAACTATGGTTTAAGAAGTGTCGCTTTACGAAAGAAATTACTTAACCTCAGAACCACAATTTTTATGAAGTTTGATATTTTGTTGTCAAGTCCCGTACCTAACATTTTACTTGTATATTTTCCTCAGGACTCCTATAGTGAAACTTCCGACTGTTGATACCTGGAACTAATAATAAACTCCTTTTTGTAATAAGACGGTTAGCGTGTAACACATTGTGACGAAAAATTCCGCTTGAACTCAATTAAATTTTTAGGATTGACAAGATGAAGAAAGTGTTAATTTTCTATACAACTTAGGTTCTTGTTATTTATTTGTAAAATGTTAAATTGATTTTATTAATTTGATAAATAAATCTATACATACAGATAAAATTGAGTTCTCTATCTGTAATGTAGAAATAATTGTCTTATATTTATTTGTGGGGGTTATTTGCATAGTATAGACACCTAAATGATCATAGTTTTTCCGTCTGTCTGTCCAGGCTAATATGCTTCAAAATCTATCTTCCAAATCTTCCAATTGTAATGAAACTTTACGAACAGATAGAGAGCAATACCAGGAGTGATCTAGGCTGTATTTTATCCGAAAAATTTGGACATTTTTTGAAAAAAAAAACCCGAAAAATTTATAAAACAAATGGTCTTTGGTTTTGTGAAATCTAAATAACGCTACATTTATAGATTGCTCCCCGTCATAGCGTGTTGCTAGTAATTAATACAAGCTCAATAAACTGAACTTAAATTAGGTTAATAAAAATAGGCTTAGTTCTTACATTTTTCTAACGGACATGTTTTGTAAATTTAAGTGATTTTTGTAGATATATTCTTTTAGTTCTTTATTCAGTGAAAATCATGAAACGTCTACGATTTTTAAGTGCATTATGAAATAAGTTAGAAATAAGAATAACAAATAGTTCGACTAGGTAAGTCCAACTTCGACAGAGAGGTCAATCGGCGGATTCAACTCGGCTGGGCAGCGTTCGGAAAATTATGACACATCTTCTCGTCAGGTATACCCCAAAACTCTGAAAATTAGATTGTACAACCAGTGCGTGTTGCCAGTGATGACTTACGGATCCGAGACGCGGTCCTTCACTGCTGGCCGTATGAGGACGCTCAAAGTCACTCAGCGGGCTATGGAGAGGGCTATGCTCGGAGTTTCTCTGCGTGGTAGACTCAGAAATGAGAATATCCGCAGTAAAACCAGAGTGACCGACATAGCCCAACGAATTAGTAAGCTGAAGTGGCAATGCGCCGGCCATGTAGCTCGAAGAACCGATAACCGATGGGGAAGAAAGGTTCTCGAGTGGCAGCCTCGTACCTGGTAAGACATGCAGGAAGTCGATGGCTGCAGGTGGCTCAGGACCGTGCTTTGTGGCATTATTTATGGGAGGCCTATGTTCAGCAGTCGACTTGTGAAGGGCTGTAATGATGATAAATGATGATGATGGACATTAAGTATTGACCCAAGGAGTTCTTTAGTTTTAGCTTCACAGCCCTTTAAGTCATAAACCTTTTTAAAAATGAAGTGCCTAAAGAAACCATCTAAACACCTCTATAGTGTGACGGTATGGCCATGTCACTATAACGGATTATATTATGGTGGGTAGGAATTATTACAATATTGTAGGAATTATACATATATAAATATGGCACGTCGTGGTGACGTAAGAGACCATATCATCCCAATACCCCATATAATCCCATGGATGTCGTAAAAGGTGGTATAGGGACTTTAAACCGGAGATGGGTATCTTCTAGTACCAGTTTAAAATATTAATATAATAAATAATTGCAGTTGCAAATCCAAGCGTGGCAATTGTGGCAAACATCATAATAGGCGTTCTTTAGGGGAGGCTATGTTCAGCCCAGCCAGCAGCACAGCATAAATGAAGGAATGATTTGGATTCAAAACAAAATTAAGCAATTTAAAACCTGTATTATAATTTTCACGCAACGAGAGATTCTTTTAAGACTTGGATATAAATGTAATAGAATTATTCAATGTACTCATATATTATTCATTGTAATAAAGTTCATATTAATCTGTATATCTGCCAGCGTCGATTCATCTAACGACGAATCAGCAAGTTAAGAAAAGAACCAAACGCCACGAAATGCAAAATTGATCTTTGCGCGTTGTGATAACGTTTCGTTTCCTATACGCATGTCTGAGACCACATCTCATTTGGTCCAAGAGCTCATCAATCAACTTGGACATTGATGGAGGTGGTATAATCTAGTTTGTCGACTGTCTGTCGTTCCACACCTTTTCTGATCGCTGACTAATTCGACATCAGGTGTTGCAGGGAGCGATAATTTCTCGGCGTAGGGTCTTCTCCCTCTTTTCATTTCATTTCCAAGTTCGTGTTGGCGCCAAACATACCTACATATTGCTAAAATTACACTATTAATGTTTTCATTAAAGTATAACAATCAAAGTACCATTACCCTGTTATGGGCATAAAGAAAAAAGTTATACCACAACTAACATAAAACCCTCGAGCCACTCATTGTTAGAGATTTCAATCTCATTAAGAGAATTATGTAGCTAGAAAAAATGAAACTACCATTATATTGGCGAATTTTATATTGATTTGTTTTTATTTCTGAGAATGCAGTATCATTAGCTAATTATGCCATGTAGCTTAATGGGTACCCCGTGGTTTCTGGGTTCAAATCCCTTTTAGAGCAAACCTCAGAGTAATTAATTACATACATGTAGGACAAACATTTACGCAAATACACACTTTTTTATTATTAAAAGGCAAAAGTATCAATATGGATACAACCTAATCTGGCTTGTTTTTGTCCACAAAGTTATTCACATTAAATTGATGCAAAAGATGATTGAAAAATGATTTTTGGAGGACTTGACGACGGCTTTACCTAACTAACAATCGATCAGGACATCCGTTTTATCCTTCATTAAATATACAAAATTCCACTATTCTTACGAATTAACTTCCACAATACAAGAGAATAAATCCGTCGGTCAAGTCCCCGCCAAAATTCAAAACCCAAATTGTTTCGTTAAGACTATTCACCGTAATTTGTAACTACATCTTTTAAACATTTTTCGTTTTCTTTACGAACCGTTCGTCAGTAAATGAAGTGTTTGGAAACCCCTTTATTAAAAAAAAATACCAGTGAGTAAAATAATTTTACGGATTTTATCGAAATTATAAATACTATATATATAGTATTTAAAAATTCCCGACCTTCAGTTTTTTAATATTAATATCCGGTCTGATCTACGCAGAACGAACTTACAGTATCTTGAAGTTTGGCAGGGGTATGCTTGGATTTTGATTTAATTTTGTTAATTATAGGATCCCAAGCAGATGGTAGTACAGTAAGTTGTAACCACGATTAACTGAATGTTTGATCATCTTCTCCATTGAAATTTGGATGTTTTTTGATTACAGTAGCCTCGCATATCATCCTTGGTAGGAATCAGTACACTTTTGCGAAGATTTGTGGTCATAAAATCTGATGTAATGGTGGGGACGATCTTAAATATGTTCACAGATTGCAGACTTCCCGGAGCGTCGGCGCTTCACATCGACTGTTAACACAATATAGCATATATATAATTTCAATAGAGAAGATAAATGGGTGCTGTCATCTGCTTGGGATCCTGTAATTAACTGAAAATACTGTAAGCGCGTTCTGTTAAATAAACGCAATAAAATTATTTGTTAGCATTAAGTTAAATAAAAGCGATAAATTCCGTATAAATAGTTTAATTCAATATTGATATATTATTTAAGTTGTGTTTTTTTTTATAGAGTAAGGGTGACGAGGCATTCCATCTTAGACCTCAAGGGTGGCAAGGCATGTGCATATTATATATATATAT
>DWHP01001404.1:0-16194 GCA_018247895.1 Parnassius honrathi
TAAAACCAAGGAGTTTACAATTAAAAAGATTTTAATATGACAGGAACAGTGGAAATATTCCATTCCCGATACTTTTAGTGCAGCCTTGTAAGACTAAGGCGACCTCTGCCACGCTATCCGTGAATTTCTGCGATATCAGGGGACTTCACTCGAACCTAAACGCCATCCCCTACCATCTCGAGACGGCGAAGCCGGCTCTGCTCTTTCTGACCGAAACGCAGCTGTCCTCTCCGGCTGATGCTTCGTGTCTCTCCTACCCGGGGTTACAAACTGGAACACTCCTTTGTGCCTCGGGCTGAAGTTTGCGTATACGTCAGAAAGGACATCTGTTCTCGACGCCTCAGCAGTCTTGAAGGTTCGGACCTGACCACCCTTTGGCTGCTACGCGTAAACAGCGACGACCATCCGCGCGTCTACGGGTGCCTCTATAGGTCCCATAGCGGTAAAGCAGAAATAGACCGACTCATCGACCACGTCCAAATGGCTACAGATTCGTTGCTACAGCAGATCCCTTTCACAGAGATCGTGATCCTCGGCGATTTTAATGCCCACCACGCTGAATGGCTTAGTTCACGTTTAACCGATCATGCGAGGAGATCTGTTCAAGATTTTGCCTTGGCTTATGGTCTGACACAACTGGTTACTTACTGACGCGGATTTCAGATGTGGAGGATCATGCACCTTCCCTGTTGGACCTTCTGCTGACCTCTCTCTCATCCGCAAAGATATCAGGTCTCCGTCGATGCCCCTCTTGGCTCTTCGGATCATTGTCTTGTCCGAGGTGTGGTGCCACTCACGCTAAAATCGCGGTTGCATTCTGCAGGATGCTGCCGTGTTTGGGTCTATAGGTCTGCCGATTGGGATAAGATAGGATATTGTCTTTCTTTGCATCCTACCCTTGGGGGCGGGTTTGCTTCTCGTCGGACGATCCCAACGTTTTTGCTGATTCTGTCGCTGATGTGGTCCTTATTGTATGGAACTTATATTCATTCCGCTGTGGTGCCCATCGGAGGCAGATCTCATCCATGGTTTAGTCGCTCCTGTATAATAGCATGATCATACTATAAGCAGGAGTGCGACGTCCCGGGATGTAAATACCAGTGCCCTAAAAAAGAAGTATAATTCCGCCTCCAGGTCCTTCAAAAGAGTCATTGCCAAAGCAAAGTCAGAGAAACTAGTTTGCCTTCCTTCCGGAACCCGTGCATTCTGGTCTCTCGCCAAGGCTGTCCAAGGGAATTTCTGTCAGCCATCTCTTCGATCTCTGCACAGGGAGGACAACTCACTGGCCGATGCCGCAAAGGAGAAACTCGATCTGCTAAGTTCTTTCTTTGCGTCCAACTCGACTCGCGCTGACAGGCTGAACACGCCGTCGGCCATTCCACGGTGTGAGTACTCGGTTAGCAAAGCACTCCTCTCCCTGGACATCCACAAGTCGAGTGGGCCTGACGGAATCCCCCAAATTGTGTTGAGGACGTGTGCTCCAGAGTTGGCACCGATTCTAATGCGTCTTTTCCGGTACTTCTACTCCCTAGGCGTAGTCTCAAAATCATGGAAGACGGCTTTCGCCTCCCGCTCCGATCCGCTCAGATCCGTCAAACTAACAGGCCTATCGCCATCACCTCCTTGTTCTCCAAAATAATGGAAATACGTTATAAACTGCCAAACATGCGGTACCTTGAGGATCACCATCTGATTAGTGACCGCCAATACAGTTTTCGTCGAGGTCGATCAGCTGGTGATCTTCTGGTCTACCTGACTCATCGATGGGCGGAGGTTTGTTTGGACATTGCGAAAGCCTACGATCAGGTATGGCACAAGGCGCTTCTTTCGAAGCTCCCTTCTTATGGGCTTCCCGAGAAATTATGCGATTAGATGACCAGCTTTCTTGCAAATCGGTACAACAAGGTTCGTTGTAGACGGTGCATGCTTCGATTACAAGCATATTAATGCTGGCGTTCCACAAGGCTGCGTACTATCATCACCAACGCTGTTTCTTCTGTTTTTGCAAACCGGTAACATTCATTGATCTGCGGATGACAACACTGGTGATGCTCTGTAGACCGGCCATGCCAATATTTCTCGGAATACGGTCTCCGAGTACCGGGACGAACCTGTGTCTGAAGTCGAGTCTTTGCAGAATAAAGTCTCGGATTGGGGGCGACTAAATCTAGTCCAGTTTAACTCTTAGAAGACACACGTTTGCGCCTTAACCGCTAAAAAGAACCCCTTTGTCGTATCTCCTCAGTTTCAAGTATCGAAATCCTTGGCGTCGACATATCGAGTGACAAGCATTTTCGTGGTCACTTGGAATAGAAGGCCAAATTGGCCTCTAAAAAACTTGGCGTGCTCAGCAGAGCGGGACGGAATTTCGTGCCAGCACGCCGCCTGCAATTTTACAAGTCGCAGATTCGGCCTCACATGGCATACTGTTCCCATCTTTGGACTAGGGCTCCCCAGTGCCAGCTCCTTCCACTTGACCGTATCCAGCGCAGAGCGGCTCGAATCGTCAACGACGGAGTGCTTTCCGAACGCCTCAATTCGCTGCGAAGAGATGTTGCATCTCATTGCATTTTCTTTAGCATCTACCACGGGGAGTGCTCTGAGAAATTGTTCGGATTAATCTTAGCCGCCCAATTTCATGTACGCACTACGCGGCAAACCTGCAGATGATGTGTGGTGTGTATGGTACACACCACACACCATCTGGATGCTTGGCGGTCCACCACTATACGTTTCACTGGGAGTTTTCTGCCGCGTACGACCTCTCTGTGGAATAGTTTACCATCGGCGATTTTTCCGGACCGATACGACCAGAAAAGACCTTACTCCTTTTTAAAAGGCCGGCAACGAACCTGCAATTCCCCTGGTATTGCAATTGTTCATGAGCGGCGATAGTCGTTCAACATCGGGTGAACCGTATGCTCGTTTGTCCCTTCTCCTATATATTTTTTTAAAAACAAGCTGTCTCAAGTTTGTTCGTGTTCACCCACAGTTGTGCATATATGACGCAGGTGCAACTGAGTACCGCGGAGCCGAGCCTATATGCGGAGCGTACGGCGAGCACGCTGGGCGGGCAGCTGGAGGCGGCTGCACGAAGCGGCGCACGCGTGGCCGCGCTACTGGAGGCGCTGGCGGCGCTGGGTGGCGCGCCTGCATGTACGCGCAGCCTGCCGCCCGCGCTGCCCGCGCTGCACTCGCTGCTCGCCCGCAGGTACTCTACCACATATATATCTATGTCTGCGCTGCTGGAGGTGCTGGGCGACGCGCCCGCCTGCACGCGTGGCCTGCCGCCTGCGCTGCCCGCGCTGCACGTGCTGCTCGCCCGCAGATACTCTGCCACATATGTATCTATGTCTGCGTGGTATCTGATTAATGTCTGATTGCGTACTTCTCCAAATTGACTGTTAAATTAGAAAAATATTATAACATTAATAGAAAAAGTGTGACTTAATAACCTTTACACGTGAAAAGAAGTCGTGTTATTCCAGTATATGATAATTAATGTCCCCATACAAAAATATTGTATGGTTAGTTATTTAAGAGCTATTTTGGATTCTAACCATATTGTTATGAGCTTGTGGTTCGTGACAGTAAAAACTGCCGATTGAATTACCACACTTTAATTCTGAATACCAATTACAAGTTAAAATACACTAATAATAAAACATAATTCGCAGTTATATTGCTATGAAGTATTTGCTTGAATGGCCAATTTAATACTGACTCTGTCGCGGTCCTAACCGGCCTTATATAGGCCCGCTTCTAGTAAAACGGTATGTACTCGGACATTCCATATAGTATATAGTATAGAAAATTCTAGTATGGTATTCTCTAAAAGGATTAGTTCTCCTACTCGATACTGGATGGCGCTAGTGCCATGTACCAGGTATTAATTGTGGCGCGCAACGCTTCCCTCTCCCTCTAAGATATTCTCGTCCCGAGCATTATCGACTCCATAATAACACACCAGTCGATCCACATGGACGATCTTAGGAGCGTCTTGCACCTTTCTGTATCCGGTAGGCTACGTCATTGATCCTTGGCATAATCCGGTACGGTCCGTCCCATTTAGCTCGAAGCTTAGGAGATTTTCCTTTGCTGCGGACTGGATTGTGCAACCTCACTAGTGAACCTTCGTCGAAACCTTTGTCGTTCATTTTGCGGTCATACCGTCTTTCATCTTTTCAGATGTTTGCTGGCCTGATTGTCTGAAGTGCTCATAAATGTCATTTATTTTGTTTCGAAAATAATTTGCATAATCGGTTATACTGCGTGGGGCACCAAGTGGTATTCCAGTGATTAGGTCCGCAGGCAGCCGTAATTCACTTCCAAATTTTGCGAAAGCCGGTGTCGCCGATGTACTTTCGTGAACAGCGCTTCGATATGACAACATAAACGGTTGTATGTGCTTGTTCCAATCTCGTTGCTGAGTTCCTCTCCAATGTTTTATTAAATCGTTCCACCATTCCATCAGATTGTGGGTGGTAATAAGTTGTTCTTGTTTTATGAGTACCCATAACTCGGCAAGTTTCCTGGAATACTTAAAACTCAAAATTTCCTTCCTCAAGGAAATTCACACACACCTTTGGAGATTCACAGCGATCAATCGCTGTGAATCTCCAAAGGTACTCCAAAACGACAGAAGACTTCATGAACTGCAACTGTTGAGGCTTCTTGATTTGGAATGGCGAAGACATCTGGCCACTTAGTGAAGTAATCCATCACAACCATGAAGTATTTGTTACCACTTTCAGTTTCCGGAAACGTCGGGATTGGGAGAGCCCACAGTGCACCAACATTGTATAATTTCAATGGAGGTGCATTACTACTAGTCAGAAGTCTCTTTACAGCCGTACAAGTTGTGCATTTACGACACGAATCCTAAACATCGTCACGACAGTGGACCCAGTAAAACCGTTCTCGGATCTTCAGTAGAGTTCGTTTAACTCCCAGATAGCCTCCTGAACAACTATTATTGTACAGCTATAGAACATCCGGTACTTTAGCTTTAGGGACAACCATTTGCAAGTGACTGCTGTCTCCCCGACCATTTTCCGATTTTCGGATCAGAACTCCATCCAGAATCAGCAAGCTGTCCCACTGGGCCCAATAGCTTTTCGTGGTCGAAATCATCGCTGAGACGTCGCTCCACTTGGGCTTGGGAGCACTGGCCTTCATCCATTCCAGAATCGGCTTAATTTGCGAATCTTCCTGCTGTGCATGTTGTAGGCTGTCCTTCCACTCGTTGCTGAGGTGGTCCGTCCAATCATGAGCATGAGCTGAGCATCCTCACAGATACCACTTCCTTACCCTCTTATCTAGTACAGTGCTTGCATTCTTCAGGACAAGTTCTTCTTGACAATGCATCTGCTTTGCCATGAGATTTCCCGCTGCTATGTATTGTTGCTTCTGCTGGGCGGTGCTTCAGGACAAGGTCTTCTTGACAATGCATCTGCTTTGCCATGAGATTTCCCGCTGCAATGTACTGTTGCTACTGCTGGGCGGTGCTTCAGGACAAGGTCTTCTTGACAATGCATCTGCGTTGCCATGAGATTTCCCGCTGCAATGTATTGTTGCTTCTGCTTGGCGATGCTTCAGGACAAGGTCTTCTTGACAATGCATCTGCGTTGCCATGAGATTTCCCGCTGCGATGTATTGTTGCTTCTGCTGGGTGGTGCTTCAGGACAAGGTCTTCTTGACATTGCATCTGCGTTGCCATGAGATTTCCCGCTGCAATGTATTGTTGCTTCTGCTGGGCGGTGCTTCAGGACAAGGTCTTCTTGACAATGCATCTGCGTTGCTATGAGATTTCCCGCTGCGATGTATTGTTGCTTCTGCTGGGCTGTGCTTCAGGACAAGGTCTTCTTAACAATGCATCTGCGTTGCCATGAGATTTCCCGCTGCGATGTGTTGTTGCTTCTACTGAGCGGTGCTTTAGGACAAGGTCTTCTTGACAATGCATCTGCGTTGCCTTGAGATTTCCCGCTGCGATGTATTATTGCTTCTGCTGGGTGGTGCTTCAGGACAAGGTCTTCTTGACAATGCATCTGCGTTGCCATGAGATTTTCCGCTGCCATGTATTCCCGCTGCTACTGGCGGTGCTGTTAGATGCACTACCCTCTCGAGATCAATCACCTTCCCTTTCTACGGTTCGCTTGGGGCAGCTGGATCGAAGATGGCCCTTTTCTCCACAGCAGTGGCACCTAAGGCCGTATCCTTTATTGCGTTCGCGAATTATAGCTGCTGCATCCTCCCTAACGCGTTAGGAATGATGATCCTGCCGCTGCTGAGCGGTGCTCTTAGCCGCACTACCCTCTCGAGATCGATCACCTTCCCTTTCTACAGTTCGCTTGGGGCAGCTAAATCGAAGATAGCCGCTTTCCCCACAGCCTTAGCACCTAACGCCGTATCCTTGATTACGTTTGCGAACTGTAGCTCCTGCAACCTCCATGGCGCGATGAGCACGATGATCCTGCCGCACGACTTCCACCTCCAGTGCATGCGCCAAAGCTTCCTGCAGCGTCTCTTGGTGCTCGAGCCTCACAGCAGCTCTAACTTCAGGTTATAAGCTAAAGCTTAGGTGTGGAATTATGCATACACGGTCGTACTTCCACAAACACACATACATACACAAACTTCCTATTACCAGGATTTTCAAAGAACTTGTGTTATAAAAATTACCTTGTTTATGATCGGCTGTTTCTGGGAAACTATAACGACACATGCAATATCTTTGTATTTTTTAATTCAATTGTAATTTCTATATATCACTTATTCTGTATTTCATCTATACGTGGTAGAGCCATGCTGCAGTTATATTAGTAGTGTAGTTGTAGCACGAATGGGTCGGCTCGACCGGGGAAGGACCGCGCTCGCACAGAATACCAGCGTAAAATAGTAGCTTACTGCTGCTGTGTTTCGTATGGTGGTGTTGAGAACCGGAGACCCTTTTTACTGGAAACGAGGCATTCCATCTTAATCCTCACTGATGACAACGCATCTGCATTTTGATTCGTAATCGAGGATAGATGTAGATATCTATGGGCCGCAGCAACCACTTACCATTACGTGGCCTCTGTACTCTTTTGTTACCCATATCGTATAAAAAAATGGTTGACAATGTAAGAATATGAAAAAAAAACAAGATACAATATAATACTAAAAAAATTAAAATTTATTTAAAAAAAAAAGAAGTAACGAACTAACTTACCGTCCACCCGATGGCAAGTGGACACTGCAGCCCCTAGGCACCTGCAACCAACTTGCAACAAAGAGATTACAAATGTCAACTACAAGGACTCAGATGGAATGTCTTACAGCCTGACTCCCAATACCCTTCAGGCTAGAACACAACTATAAACGCACTGCTGCTTGCCGGCAAAAATAAATATCAAATCAAATCTACTATGTACATTCATTGTGGAACATAGGTTACGAAATATCTTATTGCGTACTAACTGAAGCCGGCGCGTTTCTGCCGCAGAAGAAATATTTGTGGAAAAATTATTTTAAATTTGGAAGAATTATTTGTTTAATTAAGAATGGTCATACGTTCGTTGAATTTAAATGATATAACATTGAAATTTTGTCGGTACGACACGCGCGCCACCTACTGTAACATTAATGTACTATAACTATCATATTGCGTCGAAATTCTCGATACCATCCTAACCACAGAAATCTAAATTAGATTTCTGTGACCCTAACCATCTGGATGCTTGGCGGTCTACTACTGTACGTTTTACTAGGAGTTTTCGTCCTCGTGCAACTTCTTTGTGGAATTGTTTACCACCGGCGACTTTTCCAGACCGATATAACTTAGGGACCTTCAAGAAAAGAGCTTACTCCTTTCTAAAAGGCCGGCAACGCATTTGCATTTCCCTGGTGTTGCGGTTGTTCATGGGCGACGGTAGTTACTTACCATCAGGTGAACTGCATGCTCGTTTGTCCCCACTTCTATATAAAAAATAACCTACAAGCAATAAGTTTATAAATTTTGGCGCCATCTGACGAATGGTACGGCAGCGCATAAAATACAAACAAACATGTATTAGTTTTTACTTTTTATACATTAGATTACACACATATTAGTATCCCTATGTCCAGTCCGTATAGGACGTTCATTATTTAAAAAAAAATAAGAATTGATTATATTTTCGAAATAAATTGTCATTCAAATAATCATTAATTGTATAATAACATTTATATCCGTTAAAAATTAAAATTCCGCTAAAATTAAAAATACATTTTCCACTTTATTTTCAAATAGCAGTAAATTAAAAATTTTAAAACATTTTGGAAATTTATTATAAGCCAGCGATCCGATCGCGCGATCTGCATCATGACAACAGCGCCATTTAGCGGGTTCAATTGTGACTCTAAGCCACTCAGGGTCCCACTCAAATACATAAAAAATTTCATCAGGTTCGGTCCAACCATTTTTGATTTTTTGCGAGACTAAGGGACAGCAATTGAATTTTATGTATCTAGAAGATAAGGAAGTTTACCTGCCTAGACGTCAGAAAAGTAAACCTACCACCTGGTACGTGCCACTAGTTTGAAAATAACCTTTCTCTAACCAAGAAACAGAAATAACAAACTCTTTAAGGCATTCTTTCTATATGAGCAGAGAACAATCAACCGGGAGTTGCAATAAATGACCCAATTTAGAGAGGAAACAGCTGACTCGTGTCGCCTCACAGCATAGCTATCCGTGTCACGGGATATTATCCCGGGACGTCCCGAGACGTATGGACCACATAAACTTCGTTGGAACACTGTTATTTCTTTAGCGTAAAGTTGGGCGTGTAACCGGAATATTTTCTATAGAAATTGTATTCTTGTATTAAACCCTATATTTTGCTAAATGTTTTCGTTATAACCCGACTGCAGCTAAGTATTAAAGAAGATTGGTATATTTGGCTGATATGTGTGTATGTAAGTATGTCCGTTTATGATTCGTAAATCTTAAATAGTGAGACTCTAGAGACCTTTGAAGCGGAACATGTGCCGGTGTGTCAGGACTTTTGGCAGCCTTACGTTAGCTGGAATGACGACCTGGTAAGGCAAGCAAGAAGTCGATAATGGTCAGGGTTTTGTGGCAATGCTAAGCCGTAGATTATGTTCAACAGTGGATTTATAATGGACTCTAATGACAGTCTCTCTAGTAGGCAGTTTATGGCAAATATCACAGCCTATCAAACGTTCACTGTAGAACCCAGGTCTCCCCGTAAACTGCCCTATGGGGAGAAAATTTGCCACACATGGCAGGCGGGCTGCCATTCTTTCTCTTGATGTTAAAGAAACTGCTGCTCATCTTCTGGTTTGTTTCCCTCTCGCCTCTTACGGCACCCACGGGACGAAATGGACAAATATATATCAAGATTACGTGTCATAAATGCACAGAAAACATAGACATATAACGACAGCGTAAAATAAATATTTTACAAATATTTATTTTACGCTTCTGTTGAGCTAAATGCTTCGGCTTACACCATTTACCATCACGCAATGTAAAAGTCAAGTACTGGCTGGATAATTAAAACAATATGGCCGATCTCAACTGTCAAAAACTTGCGATCGGAAAAAATAACAGTATCTATGGTATATATCTTCTTCATCATCAGACCGTAAAATTCCATTGCGAGATTTAGGCCCATCTCGTGGTAGGGATTTGCCTTAATCGTTACGGTTGGTAGACATAAACGTGATAGTAATACCGCCATCTGTCGGATGATGTAATTTTTTTTTACATCCAGAGCGCCTCTTACTACAGCCACTATACACGGCACGGTATCACGTTAAAGGTATATAAATAAAATATAACAGCAATCACCACTGTATTATTTCGTCATTGATAATATATTAAAATGAGGGGTAATGAGGTAGGGAGAATTGATAATATATGAAACTTAGCATTGAATTGCGGCGCTAAAGGCCGCGGGTTCAAATCCTGCACGGAACAAGTAGTATTAATTCGCCTTTTAACAATTGTTCCGGATTTGGATTTTTTTGAAAGAATAGGGGTGACAAGTGAACTCACAGCCCACCTGATGTGTAAGCTATACGTGCAAGCTCACAAACCTACATCTACCCTCAATTAAGAATCAAAATGCAGATGACTTAGATTGAATGCTTCGTATCCGGTAAAAAGTGTCTCAAATTCCGTACACTCATATTTTGATGGGACTATCGTAAAACCCTTTCTTATTGAGCGTCCACATTGCGAAATGAATAACCATACTAAATTTCAAGTCAATCGGGTGTATAGTTTTAGAGATATGGTGATGAGTAAGTCAGCCAGTGGTAATTCGCTTATATACCATAATCAAAAAAAATTTTTGTCATGGGTTAGCTAATGTAAACATAAGTCGCTTGAGAATAAATTAATTGACTCAATTGTATCGTTGGTCTAGCGGTCGTAAACGCGTTTGCCATTCTTGAGGTCCCGGGTTCGAATCCTGGGTCAGGCCAAAGGGAGTTATTGCGTTTTTCTGTCGCGATATTCTCAGTAGCAGCCCGGAGTTGGGAAGTTGATGACGTTTGATCCCTGTGCTTCAGAAAGCACGGTAAGCCGTTGGTCCTGCGCCGGATCTCTCTCCGGTCGTGTCTGATTGCCATCCTATGGGACAATGAAAGTAAAGACAGAGAGTCCAGCTGTGCTTATGCATGTACTCAGAGAATATAATCCTGTTCTATGCACATGGCTATAGTCTCTAGTTGGGACCGGCTACCGTGACCGAAGTTCATACTGGAAGACATTATTAATGGGCTTGAGTATTTAGTGTAGTACTACCCTCCAAGTCGTAACTGGCCTAATCCGGACAGATCTAGAAGTAATACAGCCAAACAGAAGCATTTTTTTCAACGTAAACTATTGAAATTCAGTGCACTCAGCCAAATAATTGGTAAGGATTTGTAAGCTGAAGGGTTAATGGGTCGACCATATAGCTCGAAGAACTGACAACTGATGGGATCGGATACATACCGGTAGATAAAGTGTAGGATGATCTCCCACTGCATGGGGTGACGACCTGGTAAGATATGCAGGAAGTCGATGAATGCAGGTGGTTCAGGACCGAGCTTTGTGGCATTCCTTGAAGGAGGCCTGTAATCAGCAGTGAACTTGAGAAGGTCTATAATAATGATGAACCTCTACTTCTTACCTATACTTCAACACACACACCCGTAGAATTTTGCACATAGAGAAACCTTGACGAACAATATTGTCCAATCCTTTCAATATAATATACTATGAAATGTCATTTTAATGTCGTCATAACTTTAGCCTTTATTTACTCTCGTAATATTTGGGTATACCGTATACTTGGTAATCCGAAAAACCTGTGAATATTGTCGTGTACGCTTAACGAATTGGGAAAATAAATAATATCTTATTAAATCTTCTATAGTGCTTAAATTTATTAATATTACATAACAAAATCGCCCATATGCGGCCAACTGTGTACATATTTAAAAGTAGTTAAATTTTAATTTGGTCGTTAAAAGCGATTGTGGAAGTTTCTTCATGAATAGTGTAGGTATATTTTATGCAAGGATAATGGAAAAAGGGCGTTTTGTGATCAAATTGTGGGAAGACAACAACGAATCCATCACCATCATAATTATTACAGCCCTTCACACGTCCACTGCTGAACATAAGTTCCCCATGAAATGTTGAAGCACGGTCTCGGACCACCTGCGTCCATCGATTTCCCGCAACTCTTACCGGTCCATTCAGTGGGGGGTCGCACATCACATCGCTTACCAAAACGAGGCTGCCACCCGAGCACTTTTACTTCCCAAGGACTTTTTTCCCCTATTGATATTCATGAAAACAACACCGAATTTAGTAATTTTATTTTTATTTAATAGAAAGCTTTAAATTCGTGTTTTCTTTCGATCGGAATTTTTAAGGTCTGGCATTACGTAGTACAATTGCTGTCGTGCCTAGTATGGTGGTGGTGGCAGTGATGTTTGTTGCAGTGGTAGTGACAGTGTCGGCATTTTGGTGGTGAGTCTCTCAAACACAAGCCATTTTGTCATTTTACTACCAATTAATCACCGTCGCAAAATAAGTACATAACTATAATTATGAATCCAATGGAAATCGTAGGCCTACTCCGCAGATTGCCATATTGGGGCATATCCGCCATACTTGCCACACTTGGCGGGCTAGTGGCAACCGCAGATTATTATTTTTAAGTTGTTATTTTACTCTGTAGCCTCGTACGACACCCAACGCACGATATGTGATAATGGACAATCTCACACCGTCACTGTACGGTAGTAATCAAGTAATCAGAATAGGTATTTATAACTTGATTTAACATTGCTAGGTAGTTAACTGATAGTTCCTAACTTAGCAAACGTACTAGTTACGAAGGAGCTGAGTTCTGGAAGCGATGTAGGTTAGCACTGCACTAACTTAGCAGGTGTCCTCGTTTGAATATTAAACAACCGTAAGTGTGGACGTAGGTACAGAAATACCGACTCATCTATTCGGCGAATTTAATGTGATGCCATTTGCTACAAGTGTTTAGAAACAGAAACAGAAACTTTTTTATTCAATATAGATTATAAATAATACTTATTGAAAGTCACTTTTTTAATTTATCACTGGTTCCGAAAACAACCTCTGTCCTGGGTAGAACCAGCGAGGAACCCAGCGGGACTTTTAAAAAACAGCTAACAATCATGTATGTTACAATTAACAAGACAACAAATTAGAAATAGCTTGGTAGCGATCACCAATCCTTGGGGTTATTATCATCCATAAACTCCTTAATATTATTACAACCATTTTTATACAACCTTAGTTCAATAGTTTTTTTTAACTTCATCTTGCATTGATAATAAATATAACTGCAGCGGTCTAATCCAACGAGATACCCAGCCGCCTTCTCTATTGAAATTAGGATGTTTTTTAATTTCAATAGCCTCACGTATCATCCTTGGTAGGAATCGATGTCCTTTCGCGAGGATTTGAGGTCTATCAAATCTGATGTAATGGTTGGGGCCGCCCAAGATATGATCACAAAGTCTGCAGTTTTAATCAAAAGGTTTTTCTTTCAAAGTTATTTTTCATTCTTTTTTGGTGTTATAATTATTTCAGTGTTTTTGTTAGAACTTACATTATTTTTATTTGAATATATTTTTATTTTAGATACCATTCGTCAGCTGTTGTTAGACGATAATAGTGACGAAGAAAACTGCTCTGAGAGTGAGGTAGAAGACCAACTTTAGGCTGATCCGGCTTATGAAACAGACGGTGGGGAAAAGGTTTTGTCGCCTTCAACTGAAGACAACCAGGCAAGTATACCTTCATCAATTGAAGACCCGTTTCCTAGTACTTCAGATCAACCACACGAATTAATTATTACACCAACAAGTAATATTCTTCGTGGAAAAGACAAACACAAATGGTCATCAGTGAAACCGAGTTCACGAAGCCGAATAGCCTCAAAAAATATTGTTCATATTAGACCTGGGCCCACGCGTAATTGCAAAGACGGACTAGATCCGCTTTCTTGCTTTTTATTTTTTGTAACTGATAATAGGATTAATTTAATTGTATCCCACACTAATGCCGAGATAGCAATGAAACGAGTTAAATACAAGGATGTAAAAGCCACCCAGAGACAGATAGATTCCAATGAAATAAAGGCTCTGATCGGCATCCTTACGTTATCTGCAGCAATGAAGGATAATTATTTACCATCAAAAGAGTTTTTTGATGTTACCTTTTGTGGCAACCGATACCGAAGTACTATGTCTAATGAGAGATTTTGTTTTCTTATAAACTGCCTCAGATTTGACGATAAGTCTACGCGCGAACAGCGAAGATTGACTGATGTATATGCCCCTTTTCGGGATATATGGGATCTTTTTATAACTGCATATCAAGAGAACTATAAACCTAGTTGCCATCTTACCATTGATGAACAGTTATTGGGTTTCAGAGGCAGATGCCCTTTTAGAATTTATATTCCTAATAAGCCAAACAAATATTGTGCGAAAATTGTAATGTTGGTAGATAATTCTACAAAGTATATGGTAAATGCCGAGCCCTATCTAGGTTCATTTACTAAAACTGATGGATTGCCACTTGGCCAATATTTTGTCAATAAATTGACAAGGACTGTCCATGGCATAAATAGAAATATAACCATGGAAAACTGGTTCAATTCGATGTCTCTAGCCAAAAGTTTAGTAAAAGAACCATATAAGTTGACTTTGGTTGGAACTCTACGTGCTAACAAAAGGGAGATACCGTTACAATTACAGCACGAGCGTACCTGAAAGACAGGAACAGCTATATTCTGTTATGTCAAGGAACTGACATTGCTTTCATACAAGCCAAGGACCCAAAAGACAATATTCCTATTGTCGACTCGTGATGAGGAAAGAACAATTGATGAGTTGACCAAAAAGCCCAACATGGTCGAGTTTTACAATCAAACTAAGGGTGGAGTAGATACCTTGGACCATATGTGTTCTCTCGCTTCTTGCAGCCGAAAAACTCGACGTTGGCCTTTATGTAATTTTTACGGATTGCTAAACATTGCATTTATAAATAGTTATATTATATATGTAACCAACACTTTAGAGGCAAATAAAAAGTCTTTATTGAGGTGTGAGCACATGCAAAAAAGATTACAAATTCTGACGCTTCAAACGGGGCTACGGGACTCAATTACAGCTTAATTTTAATATTTTGATATTTATTTAAGTCTTTGTTTTTTTTAGTTAATAGAAATTAAGCATTTAAAAAAACATGAATGTTGAAATGAGTAAAAACTCTGGTATCAATTAAAACACTGTCAAAGTAATTGAAATGTGATTTTAGTAAATAAAAAATTATAAACATGTTAACAAATGATTATTGTAATAAATAAGTAAAACACATACAAACATTTTATTCAACAAACCCTTAGAAGGCTCCCTTTTATACAGCGTAGCCGAAACGACGAAGTTTAGTAATAAGTGTTGTAAAATAAGGTTAGTGATCTAGGGTTAGCAATGGAACTATTTTGTTGTTTTGTGTATTAATAATATCAGTACCTCTTTATTATTTTTCATAATTTTAACATTTGGCGACAATTCTCCTATACTTTATACAGACCTTCTTAAACAAAATTGAACTTATTATCTGATTGATTCTTAATTGGCACTAAATAGCTAGAACGGTAATTAAATGAAGTACATCTCTTATCATGCTTAAAAACGTGAAATTTTCGATTAAAACAGACGTTTTTAAAAATTGAATTAAGGTGAATAAAACATTTAGAAATAAGTTTCTAGTTAACACATTTAATAATTGTTTGTCATTTTAATAAACTACTTTCAATACGTTAAGGCTCCATATCTACTAGGAGAAATAAGAAATTATTATATATACTATGTATGTTTTGTGTACATTGAAATAAATGTTAAAAACTTCCGCCACGTGTTCCAGAATTCTCTACCTTTTTTTTAAATTAAACACGAAATAGTATGTAACAGAGTATGAAGAGTATGAATTTTTTTTTATTTTTGTGTCATTAAATTATATTAAATCTACACGTTATGTTGGTAAAGGTACGAGCTACACTTAATTAAAAAAAGACGTGTAATGGACTTGTGTAGTAATTACACGCGTTCAATCAATTTCGGTGCACATACAATAGGTTGTAATAAACACAAGAATTTTGTGGACACCTTATTGATAAGATAGTAGAACGATGCTGCGACGATTACAACAACTACAAAGAACTATGATTATACACAATTTCAACTTAATTTGTATAAAATATTATTGTCGTATATATATATTAATAAATGTAAAATGAATGAACTTTTAAATGATAATTTTGAATTTTAAATATTGCTATTATTACTTTTACATAGATCTAAAGGAATTAAATGTGTCTAAAAAAATAGAAGTATGATATCAGTTTATTATATAACACACTTGAAAATTACCATGACGGCTATTTATTTAACAAGTTCTGCGACAAATCATTATTTTATTTGATCATTTATAAAAGAGAATTTATTATAATGGATTTCCGGAAAGTAACGCCTGATTCTGTCAATTATCTTAAAAAAGCGAATTTATTTTTACATAAAAACACAACGTATACATTTTCGAAACTAAATAAAATTAATTAAAACTTATAATAATAGCAAATTGACTAATAAATTGATACGTAT
>DWHP01001405.1:0-16193 GCA_018247895.1 Parnassius honrathi
TTATTACCGAAGTCACGCACATTAATGCAGGCATGGTACGTAAGATATGCGCGTCACGTGGTACTCACGCACACATGCATCAAAGACTGGCGTCACTATGAACGATGCGATTTGTTAAAATGCAATGAAATAGTATAATTGTAATGTACCTGCAGGACAATCATCTCTGCACTCGGCAGCTGATACAGCTTCAGTGGCTCGCGTGGTTTGTCCTCTAGCACATGGAATGCATGAGAATGCGCCCTCCTTCGGCTGGTAGGAGCCATGTCCACAGGGACGACAAAGATCTGCTTCAGCATCGTAATACTTGCCAGCTGCGCACCTTTCTATAACGAAAAAGATATATATGCAAAACAATACAAACATTTATTCATTTGTGGTCTGATATAATTAGTGGATTGTTTTTCAGTTGTTGATGTTAAGGCAAATCCTGAGTTGATGATATCCTGAAGCTAATCCATCTCTACAACGGGAGACGAATAGACCTATGTCCAACAGTGGATTTCTACGAACTGATGAAGAAGAAAATTATTAGGACGGTCGCAAAATATAAAGGCTTGCCTGAAATGTCTTTTAACAAACTGACAATTTATAAGTTCATTTATAGATGACAGTAGCGTTCTTTGTTTTTATATATAGAATAAAAATAATAACATCCAAAAATAACATTCGAGAAAGAGTGAGAGGGAGAGATTAACCTTTGCAATCAGCTGCACTTCTGGCTCCAGTAGCTTGTGTGACGCCAAGTTGCCCAGCTATAGTAGGGCACGGAGTACACTGCAGCTGTCCAGCTTCTGATTGATACGTGCCAGCAGGACAAGGTTTACACGAGTCACTCGCTGCATCTAGATAAGTCCCGACCGCGCATGATACTGGAAATCAAAACTGTTTCTGTAGTAAATTATTGTTTATGTACACTAATATTTTAAGAGGGTTTGTAGGAAAGAATTTCTAGAACTGCTGAATCAACTTTGAAAATTACATCATCAATAGAAAACTACACCATTTTCGTGTGACAAAGGCAGATTATATTTTATCGTGCTTAAAAAATTGTATTCTTTAAGTAGTTATTCTTTTGAATAATATGTATATTTGATATATATAAAGAATTTATTGTAATATAAACAAAGAATATACCTATACATTATACTATAATATACTTACTATTGTCTCTCCTTTTACATTTAGTATGTTATTTTTTTAATTCATCTTTTTAAACAAATAATTTAGTACGTATTACTATATTGTGTCGTTCTTCTTTTTAAATTATACCCGCAGCGACAGACAGACAGGCAAACTAGAAAGTGACTTAATAGAAAAGTGGTAATATGTTACGTAATTACTCAGATTAGAAATAAGAGGTTTTTGTATTTCAAAATGACATATCGGCATCTATAGTAAGTTTGTAGCCTGTAACTTTTATTTTTTTGTAAAATACTACTTGGCACAGAGAAATCACAATCTAACCGGTTTTTGGCAATAATTCGGCACTGAAACTTTGCATATATATATCCATGGAAAGATTTATTGTTAGTCATTTCCGAATTCGAAATATACGATATAGTGAACAACTTACCACAATCCGGAGCCATTACGACCTGTCCCATTGGACAGGCATAGTCAGAAATAAGTTGCAAGCTGGCCGGGTCGGGAACTGTATTCGGAAGAATGTTTTGTACATCGAATTGTTCATCTTCAAGTATTAACTTCTCGAGTAATCGTTGTACAGTTGATCGTTCGTTGGTGCCACCGTGGATCACTGGGTCACTATAATGTTTCATTTCATTACTATTATTACTTCTTGCTAGTATCATGTAAGTATGACAATTTTTGCATCATTATAGACCCGAGCGTTGGGTGAAAACTGAGATTGAGAATTTATAGTAAAGTAATTTTGTGTTATTTTTATTGAAACACTACTAATAAGTTAGATATACTATGAAACGAAATTTTACTGCATTTAAAACTGTCACCATATATGTGTTAATAGCGTTACACGAAGTGTCATTAATTAGCAGTCTCATACTCGTATAGGCTCTATTTAGGACAGATTTACGACTATTGCTGTTTAGAACGAGTGCGTAAATTTTGTACATTTGGATGTAACTTACTCTACTCTATATTAAGTGATATTTTAGCTGGAATTTCGTTACGTAAATAGAAATTATGTCAAGTTAAATTCTTTCAGCGAAGATTGTAACGACTACAATATTATGCATGAGCAAATAGTGAAAGTTTAGATAATTTTGATACCAAATAATTTTTGTTTAAAGTAGACAAGATACTCACTTTACGGATGGGAAAGAGACCTCTACGCTGTACGTGTCACCTGCTTGCCGACCCTCTCTACTGCTTCGTGTCCTAGGTGCCAGATAAAAAACATGCAAAAAGTGTTTCAAGGAAGACATGCTTTTCTAAATTATATTATATTTTCGTTCAAACTGGTATTGAAAAGTTTTAGTTTATACTTTACAAATAAATGAGATAGTGCGAGGTAAAGTGTGTCGAACTGTACGCATGCTTGAAGTAATGTGCAGTACAAACTTTAGGATTAAGAAATAAGTATTTGTGCTACGTTTGGTGTCTACACCAACACCCGATAGCTTTTACCTAAACATAGGTGACAAGACCATCTTATTGCGTATTGAAATATTATTAAAATTTTAATAATTTGTCTAAGACTGGATACTTACTCGTCGACTGGAATGATAGCATCTAGTACGTAAGTATCTTCAGATTTGACAGTTGGTGACGTGGACACTTGTCGAGTTTGACGGACGTTAGCACGGTGGTCGCATTTTACATTGATATCCAATTCTTTACATTCCCGAGTACCTACGAGAGAAAACCTTAAGTTAAATAATTATTAAAGTATAAAAATAATTGACTTATTGCAGTTGTGACGGCCGATTTTGCAAATACCTATTATTTCACCTGTTAAATAGTAGGCGTTAGGGCTCTTTTTTGCTAAAGAATACGTCTACGTTGGTACCAACTTTTTGCGTATACCTGTCATAAAACGGCAGTTCATCTACTGCTATTTTGATTGAAATTAGCATGGTTGTCGGATGTGGGACATTTAAGTCCGCAGTGGCGATAATTTTCTCTAGCAGCTCGAATTGTCCAGGGGCTGCTGTAGCTATTTACCACCAGGTAAACTGTAAGCTTTTTTTTCAATGATGTTATAAAAATACGGGTTCAATCTTTAATAGAAAGCCTTTCAGTAGTGTCTCCATGTTATTGATTTTACGAACCCATTAGATGCAAAAAGATAAACTTTCTGTCCTGCAACTTTAGTAGGTTTTCGGGAGTCATATACGAGTACGTCTCCCATGCCCCATCTTTTGAAAGGAATTATGATATGTGATTTTTTTTCTTTTCGTATTATTCAGCATATATTTACTCGGCCGTGACGCAACCTAAATGCATATGTTTATTTAACTCATAGTTAGCCACAGCACAAAATCTTAAAAATTAAAGAAGTTTTTAAATAAAAATGTTCAAAGCTTACCATCAATAGCGTAAGAGCAGAAGTTCCAGTCCCTGTTCAGTTGATTGATTGCACTGCGCACTTTCTGACGTAGAACGGCTTGTCCCGCATCGTTGCAAAGCACAGAGCTCGGGAATAACATGGATATTTTGAAAACTCTCTGCGCAGGTGTAGCCGCTGTTGAAATCGTCAAAATATTTTTTTTGGTTTTGATAAAACACTACACAACGAACAAATATCCATTTTTATCACGATCCTTTATCATTATAGCCCAAGACAAGTCCCCTGCCATACATAGACCCCCCTTCAACGACTGATGACTGTCACAAAACACGGTCCGTCCATATAGTGCTGCATGTCTTATCAGGACGTACGATAAAGAAGTTTGATGGTTCTTTGAGTTATGTGGCCAGCCCATTGGCACTTAAATATCCTGACTCATTTTTGTTATTATTACCATAAGCATGTGGCCTCCCCCATAGGTATTTCATAGGCGAGATATTGGCCATAGTTGCCACGCTTAGCAGGTGGGTTGGCAAACAAAGATTTTTTATTATTTTGAGTTGTTATTAGGAAGATACTTTTGCCCATCTCTTGTTTATTTCGCTCTGTCGCCTTTTGTAACAAACACGGTTATAAGAGGTGACAGAGATGTAGGGTAGAGGATTCCACTACGGCGACTACACGGCGTGTTTGACTAATTAATAATACTATTATAATTTAAAAAAATGTTAATACTATATACTCGTAGCTTTAGAACGAACTTACGTGAACAAGCAGGATAAACAAGTGGAAGGCTGGGATTGTCAGTAGGTCGCCAGAATCCTTCGGCTCCACAGGTATAGAACGGAGGGACCGGTTGTGAGAATCTAAGGCCGTCACGACACGCGATCTCGCACACCTTGAATTGACCTCCAGCTCCCCAGTCACGACACGATTGATAGCCACCAAGTGGATCGGCCAATGGTGGACAAAATTCAGCTAAAAATTATTAATGAATGTTAACACTTTCCATTTTTCTGGATAATTTTTAAATGTATAATTCAAAATTAATTGAAGAACTTACATAAAACCGTAACTTTGAATTTACAAGTCGCAGCATTACCAGCTCCATCATACGCAACGTACGCGATATCGTATCCTCCCCAAGCTAAGTTCTCACCAGGTTTATGTCCCGACTTTTCAACTACTCTAGTAACACCGACGTTATCGCTAAATACTGGAGCATCCCAGTTTACAATTGATGATCCATTTTTCGCGATTACCCACAAATCGCCTGGACAGTGATCTACTCTAGGTGGTTCTTTATCAACTTGTAATTGCTGACACTTTGAGCCTGTATAGCCATTGGGACATATTCTTTGGCCGCAGTGAGATGGCACAAGCCTTTCAACACCACCGATAATATCCTCATATCCAGCCCAATTCAAGACTAAACCATTATAAAGAACAGGTTCAGTTCTGCAATCACGAACTTGTTTCTGGATTTCGTTAGTTACGTCAAGAGCACGGTTCCATATTTGTACTTTAGTGAGATGTCCTTGGAAACCTGATTCTGTGTAAGCCTTTGGATTATCTGACTGAGGCTTGCCAAGTGTAACCCAAACACTGAAATATATAAAACGTTAGTGTTTGATTTTAAAAATAAGTTAAGTAAGTTTTTTTTAAGCTAAAGGAATACTTACTATAGTGGTAGCGTTCGTCCACTCCCATAGCCTACAATTTTACTGGCAATCAAACCTTCTGTTATAAGAGTTAGTTCACCACCATTGCTTCCGTCCCATACGAGAGCAACATGATGCCATTGACCATCGTTTACAGTTGCAAATTCTCCAAAGCTTAAATATACGTCCTGAAGTTCTGGAAATAGCGACACTTGGACACCATTCGAGTGGGCTTGGATAATAGTTCGTCTGTTTAATGCTATATGTGAATTGCTGAAAATCAAGTAACGTAATATTTAGTCCACGAAGACTGCATTGTAATATTTTTTCAACTTAGATGGCTAATAACTATTTCATTATTACCTAACACCGTACGCAGTGAAGAAAATGCCTCCTTCGTCTTGTTGTGTATATTGAACCCACATTGCTACCGTTAAGCTATCAGCAAATCCGGTATCAAACGGTACTACTTGAGCAGCACTTGATCGTAAAGGATCACTAAAATAGAAATCATAATCCACGCTGACAGCTGAAAGAAGAAAATTTTATATTTTAGAGTAAAATTACGGTATAGTTGAAATATAGATTACATATTATGTTTATATATTTACTTTTCCTGCAGTCATCACCGGTAAGATTAAAAGGACACTGGCAATAGAACCTTCCAGGCAAATCTATACAAGTAGCAGATGGTGGGCACGAATTCTCTTTACAATCCATTATATCTTCATCGCAGTTCTTTCCTTTAAAACCTGGGGCGCAAATGCAACTGTACCCGTCTCCGTTGTCAACGCATGTAGCTCCGTTCTGACAAAGACCAGCTTCACATGCGTCAAATTCGTATTGACAACCAATACCGGTATAATCCTGGGAACAAGTACAATTGAGTCCGGACCCAAAGTCTTGACATTTTCCGCCGTGCATGCATGGACTACCAATACAACGCTCAGGCGCAGTTTCACATTGCTTTCCATCTGTACCACTTGGACACCTATAACGAAAATATTAATCATAAACATTTATCTGTGTAGTTGAAAGATTAATAGTATTTTTGTAAAACAAAAAACTTACACGCAGAAGTAATCTTGGAAGAGATCAATACAGTTCGCATTGTTTTGACAAGGTCTGTTCATACAATTACCGATATCCCGTTCACATCGTTTTCCTGTCCATCCTGGCTGACAGACACACTTGTATCCACCTATTACATCCTTACAAGATCCACCGTTATAGCAAGGGTCAGATGCACAGTCATCGATGTTTGTTTCGCACATTTCACCTGTAAATCCTTCGCGACACATACATTTATACGTATTATCAAGATCGATACATTTATCTGTGCCTATAGGATTACACGGCTCAGTGAGACATTCATCTACTGCTGTTTCACACTGAAGTCCTACAAAGCCAGGTCGGCATTTGCAAGTAAATCCTTCTAATTGATCTGTACATGTTGCACCGTTTTGACATGGTTCTGAAGAACAGTCGTCAATGGTATGCTGACATCTTTTACCAGTAAAACCAGCTTCACAAATGCAAGTGAAATCATCAATACCATCAACACAACGACCACCGTTTTCACATGATGAAATAAGACATTCATTGATATTTATGTCACATGATGGTCCCGACCAACCAGGATCACATACACACTGGTGAACAAATAGTTTATCTACACAAACGCCATGTTTACAGGGTTCATTGGAGCATAGGTCTATCTTCTCGTGACACCGTTTTCCCGTAAATCCAGGTGGACAGGTACAACTGAAGTCATTTACTAAATCAGTACAAGGGGCGCCGAGAAGACAAGGTTTTTCAACACAGTCATCAGTATTAATTTCACAATGCTGTCCTTCCCATCCTGGTAAACATTCACATTTAAATCTACCTTGTTGAAGAGCAACACATGTAGCACCATTTGTGCATGGGTTTCTATTGGCTGAGCATGGATCAATCTGAAAAACAATTGGTTTTAAAATAGAATTAGCTGCATTATTGTATTATTTATAACATTTACAGGGAAGCAAAAATTAGTTACACACCGTAATATCGCAATCAATGCCAGTATATCCTGCCCTACATAAGCAAGTGTAATTATTATAACCAGGTTCATCTTTACACATAGCTCTTTCGGGACAAGTATCATTTCTACAATCCGACTTTTCTTCCTGACAGTTAATTCCACCATATCCTGTTGGACAAGAACATCTATATCCTTGTGGAAGATCGATGCAAGTACCGCCATTGTAACATGGTTGACTTGCACACTCATCTATATCTATTTCACATCTGCGCCCTGAAAATCCAGCTGGGCAGTAACACTGAACTCCATGACCTTTAGGAACACAAAGACCTCCATGCTGACATGCACTGTTTGAGCATTCTACAGGGATACATTCTTCCAGTCCGGTAGCACCTGTCCCTACCGTCTTCATATTAGTTGGACATTCCATACACAGAGTTTGGCCCATTAAGTTTTGATAGAAATTTCTTGGGCATTGGGAACATGGAGCGAGCCCTGTTGGGGAATAAGTTCCGGGAGCACACTTTGCTCTACACTTTTCTCTTCCAGAAGCAGCAGGCTGATACGTGTACGTATTTGCTGGACAAGCTTGACAGTCTCTGAATCCTCCTACCGGTGGCTCCCCAGTAAAGCTGTTTCTAGGACATTCCAAACAAGGTACTAAGCCTGTTGGTGAATAAGTTCCATATCCACATACTGGTATGCAATCACTTATGTCTTTGGAACCTTCTTCCCTTGTAAATGTGCCCTGAGGACACTTAAGACACGATCCTTGTCTTGCTTGATTTTGGAAAAATCCTCTTGGACACATTGAACAAGATTTTTGTTTCTCCCCAGCAAATGTCCCTGCAGGGCAGTGAACTAAAACAGAAAGTTTATTTTATGATGGTTTAATGTTCCCTTATATATTATTAAAATAATTATAAAAGACAAAAAACTTACGGCATCTTGGTACATCATTCGTATCCATGTTAAGGACTTCTCCAACGCTGCAAGTAAATCCTCGCGAAATGGAGCTTCTAATAGCTCTTAAAGGCGGACATTGATTTCCAATAGACGAAACGTTAAGTACAGGCTCAATAAGGGCACTTGCGTAGGGCACAGATAAGTCAAATATGAGATTTAGTGTTGATCCACACAACTCGTATAATTGTGTTTGTTTAATAGATGGCGTTATGGCAAGGACGAAGTCCATTTTAACAACATTTTCATCTAAAAGACTAGGCATTGCTTTGACAAACGTCACATTTATGTTTACATTAACAGCTGAACAACGTTGAGAGAGTCGATCATTGAGTATATTGTCATACTGAGCCAGTAAATCTTTATACTGCGGCAAGCAAGCATTTGAGACTGCACCAAGAGCACGGTACTGTACACTTGCAACGACATGATACGCAGCTTGTTGTGTGTCTGAAAATTAAACAATGATTAACAGTTGAGGCTATATTTTAGAATAAATGATCATTTTTTAATTCTTCATAATAATACGTACTTTCAGAAACGCAATCAGGTACTACTGCACTAGGAACCCATTGACGTTTTGTTTCACAAATGAAGGTTTTAACTGGCTCATCGTCAGTGAAGCGGAAACCTGGGCTACATGTAGCAATACATTGAATTCCTCTATCTCCAGGTAAGCAATTAAGTGCACCATGAGCTGGGGGTATTAATTCCCAGTCCACACAAGGTGTTGCTTGGACAGATACCTGCAAGAATATTTTATATTATGATACACTAAAGAAAAAAAAAACAGAAAAAAACTTTTTAAAAGTGTAAATTTACCTGGAAGTGACACTGAGCCTTGTTTCCATATTTATCTGAAGCTATAACTGTGACGTTTTCATAACCTCGAATAGGTATTATAGCTCTTTCAGGAATAAATTTCAAGAAAACTTCCCCTGATGCATCACTGGCGTTAATTCTTCTTCTCGTCTCATTGAAATTAACAGTATAGCTATCTTGTTTGTCAACTAATTCAATAACGTAACTTTGTGGACAGCTTAATTTAGGTGGAGTATAATCTGGCACAGTAATATTTACTTCGCATATTGCGACATTACCGTCGAAATCAAAGGCTACATATCTTACAACCATGTTGTGAAATATTTGTATAGGCGTTCTAAAATGCTGCGGTGTAACTTCTAGTCGAGCAATTGCGCCTGAATTGTCGAGAGCTGTTGGCTCTGTAAAGTTAACAGGTAAAAGACCACCATTTATGTCCGTTTGAACAACTATAGGCTGTTGAGGACAGTTTTGGAAAACAGGGGGCTCGTTATCTGTAACAAAATAGAACTTTTGTATTTGCTGTTACAACTCTAAACGTTTCAATTGCTATTTTTTGATATACTTACCCACACACGGAGAATAACCATAATCGTAACCTAATAAAGGTTCTACACTGGGCTCATCACAACCCATAAGTTCGAATTTAAGACAAGCGTTATCCATAAAACTTACAATACCCAGTATAACAAAACGAGCTTGTACATATTTTGGCAGTGTTATCATAGCTAATTCCCCATAATTTCCTGGATCTCTCATGGTTAAATTAAAGTTAGGGAAATAAACTACATAATTTTCATTTTCAGCTTGCTTGTAAAAGAATCTTATTTCTGTTGGCCGACCTACGATGTCTGAAGTTACGACACCCTTGACTAGAATAGCTTTGACCCTGTAAATTTTGCCTAAGTCAACACTAACATATGTAAAGGCTTCTTGTTTTCCACACCAACCAGTTACAGAATTAAGTCTGATATTTCTTGCTTCATAATTAGGTCTTTCGGACGTTGCATTAATTGCAGAATCTGGTATTCTTCCAGATGCAAGCCCTAAAGGTTTTATAACCTTACATTCAGGCTCTCGCATACAAGTGATTGGTCTGGGATTGATCAAAATATACCCAGGCCTGGAACAACCGAACAAGACTTCAGATCCCTGTTCGTAGCTTCGAGCAATTTGGTACCCATCCGCAGGCCTTCCAGGGTCATCACAAACTGGCCCTTCACATCTCAAATCTCCAAAGTCCCAAATGCCATTAGCTTGACATCTGACTACATTATCGTGTTTACTAGTTTGCCCCGCAAGTTTGAATGTATTTTGACAGCCAAAAAAGAAAGAACTTTGATATCTTGTATCTAAGTACTGGCCGTATTCAGCTCCAGGTGTAGGCATCGGAATACCACAGTCTTTCCGAGGACATTGAGGTTGTGCCCCAGAGAGCCAGTAGTCAGGGAGACCCTAAAAATTAAGAATTACCCTTTAGTAAATATAGTGTACTAAGACGACGAATTTCACTAAATAGAAAAGTTTTTACCGGTTTTGGGTCATATACGCATTGTCTAAAAGATGATGTTATGGTGTTTCGTAAATGCTTTCCTGGCAATGTACATGTTATAGTTACATTGTCTCTGTATGGTACAAGCACACTCTCGGGATCATCTCTTATTACTTTTAAACCGTCATTTTTGTCGTCAGACAAAGTTACACATCGAGCATCTGAAAATAATCTTTATATAGTTAGCAGGAAGAGTAAACTTTACTTTTTTATTTTAATATTAGAAACAAAGTCTTACATTGGCATTCTGGAGCAGTTCCATTCCAAGTACCGCTTGAGGTGCAAAGTAAGGATGAGAAACCCGACATTACATATCCAAAATCACACTGGAATTGAACAATGTCTCCGAAATGAAAAGCAGTCTTTGTTGATAATAGTTTTCCATTTTCTGGAGATGCAAGTGACGGACACATAACAGGCACACACGATTTGTTCCTTTGATAGGTATCGCCATCACGCTCACCAGTTTCAGAGGTTTCAATCGTAAATCCAGCTGTCCCATTTGATGTATATAGTTCATACCCAATATTGCAAGCGCAAGAGAAATTTCCAGGCCTGTAAACAAAACAAAAATAAGTACGTAGTAAATTTATTAATAACGGTAAAGATATGAAAATATTATTGAAAACATTTTTTATGAACTTACGTGTTTATACATTTCTGGTCACAACCTCCATTGTTTTCATTGCATTCGTTTATGTCAGAACAGTCTAAACGCGCACAACCCATTACTTCTAATTTCAAACATGGAGCCCCAACATAATCTTGAATTCTGAATTTTATGTATCGGGCTTCAATAGACAATGGTAAATTGAGAACAGAGAGAGTGGGTTCTAAAATACGAAATTCCACAGCAGTACCATCAGGGTTTGCGTAATCTTTAAAGACATCCGTTAAATCGTTTGTGTACTGAATCCTTATTGCTGATGTAAATGCAATATTGCCATCTGCCCGCATGACGCTCATAGTTCTAAAACCTCTAATTACTGTTGGCGCTCTTAAATCTATAAGAATCCAGTTTGCCCCAGCTTCTAAATTATTGCCACACCAACCACCGCCGTTATTCAAACGAACCATCTGAAAATGTAATTAAAATTAAAAACCTGCTAACTGAATTTTAATGAGGTTAATCATGGGGGAATTCATTTCACAGAAGTGTAGTGGTTGTCCTTCAAAAAAGGTGACAGCGCCCTATCGAAGAACTACAGACCGATTTAGGTTCGCAGTCGCATCTGTACTATTTTCATTACTGCTTTGATGACCTCCAGTCTCCCAAACGAGCGAGCTTCCTAAAAGGCTTTAGTACCATAGACCAATTAAACACTTTTTGAAAATTTTAAAAAGACCACGCATTACAATCTGTTACTTTACCTTGCGTATTTGGACTATGAGAGTCTTTGATCCCGTCAAGATTTGGGCAGCGTTCCCTGCAGTGGTGCCAGATTGACAGTCGGTACTCACACAGGGCTTATTTTTATAAATCATCATTAAATAATGATAATTATTAGTTTTAGTAAAAGATACTCTTTGCAAAGAAAACGAAACGATTGTTAAATTTATAGATCTATTTTGACATTTATTCTGAATTACCGCGTCGTCTTAAGTCACTTTAACGAAATTACTCTATTATGGAATTTTTAATAATATTATTTTTATTTAGTTAAGAAGTAACTATGAGTAGTTTACTTAATGCTAAGTGTTCCTTATAGAAATTCTCCGTTATTAATTTGTTAACTAGGAACATAGCTACGGGATATATACGTTAAGCGTGATAATACAATATGCGAAAACTTACTCCTTTGTAATATCCAGCCTCCGATGCTGATGTAGTAATAGATTCGTCTGGTATAGCACCGTTTATCAATCCGAGATCACCAACAGGCCTACATTCGAGAACAGGAGCAAATCCAGGCCTACATGGGCAGTAAAAACCACCTTGAGTGTTCTTGCATTCAGTGGTTGCCAAATTGCATTGACTGCTAATGCATTCATTAATATCTTCACATGTTGGTGGTGGGTCAAACTCTTGGTTCGAACGGCATTTTAATATACTAGGTCCATTAAGCTTATAACCTGAAAAAAACCCGTAGTGAGTTTTACTTAGCTAACTCTTACTGATTTGAGCTTATTTAAAGATTTTTATTATAATCACAAATATAATTTTACCTTTAAAACATTGAACTCTTGCTTCATCACCAAACATGTATATCCTACTTTGATCGACTATAAAACCATTCTTGATTTCGGGAAATATTGGACATAACACTTTTGAACATGTTGGAACATCACCAGACCAAGTTCCGTTACTCATACAAAGAAGAACTGGTTGTCCAGTTCGTATATAGCCCGGTTCGCATTCATATCGAACAATGGTACCATAGCTTCTGCCACCTCCGTTAAGTATAGTTACATTGGCGTGAGGAACATCAGGAAGCGCCACACATTGCGATGCTGTAATACATGAAATGGTTGAATTGTATTTATAAACATAAAATATGTGGATAATAGCAATTAATAGTGAAGACATTCATAAATATTACCGAGACAAGTTGGAGTCCGTTCCCATCTACCATCGGATAAACATGATATTCTTTCAGTGGGCTGTCCAGTAGGGAATGCAAATCCAGCGTAACACTGATATGTAGCCACACCTCTATATGTAACATTTGTTGAACCGATTGAAAAACCATTATCAATTTGAGGCACTGGTCCACAATATACTTCTGCAAGTGATAAAATCGTCATTTAAACACAACGTTGTTAAATACTGTACCAATATTTTTTTATATAAAAAATATTACCTTGGCAGCTAGGTATGTACGTAGTCGACCAATTTCCGCCATCTAAACATTGCGTCAATATTTTTGATTTTCCTGTAGCGAATTCCTGTCCAATTGGGCATGAAAATGTTACGGTAGTTCCAAAAGCGGTATCTCTGTTTGATGCTAATGCTCCAACACCAGACTTAAGGGGGGGACAATCTATAAAATGTCATATTATTATTTACTAAACACCACTGTTCATTTAGCCCTATAATAATATTTATAAAATTATACATAAATTTACCTGCAGAGAACGTAGCTTTCCAACCGATTCCATTGTGTAAGGCGTCAGATACAAACCTTACCAACATTTCGCCACTGGAAGCGGTTAAAGTAATTCTTGGTTTAACAGTAAAACCATTTTCTGAATGCAATCTTAATCCATTTGTACTTGATCCGTCAAAAACTTGAACTACATCGGACGGATGAATATTAAATTCATCAAATTTCAGTGAAAGTGGACCACCGTTGGGATTTTTGATTCTGTACAAACATTCCTGATTATTGGGATAATTACTAAGACCAAAGGCTGGCGAAGTAAATGTTCCATTTGCTGCAACTATCGTTGCTCTACACCCTTGAGAATATCTCATATCAAAACCTTTTTTAGAGTCGCCGAGACTTGTCCTAAAGTACATATATAAATGGTTTGTTGTTGACATTACAACCTTTTGGTTTTCTTGTCCAGGTCCTGTAAGTCTTGCAAGAACAGGGCTTGAAGGCTTATTTCCGTCTTTGATAACAATGTAGTCTCTGTTCATTTCTAATTCAAAATCTTCAATTTCAAGTGAAACAATTCTTCCTGGTTGGGCCTCAATTATGTACACGCACTCTAAACCTCCAGGATAACCATTCGGGTAGCCAGGTGAAGTCAATACCTGACCTTGAGGTGTAGCTCTAAGTACACCACCACAATTAGATGATTCAGTTTTCCAAGAAGCACGGAAACCTTTTTTTTCTACAGACCCATCAGTGCTAAATTTAATAATCATGAAATTAGAAGCCGATACAAAAATTTTGCTTGAAAGATCCTGTTTCCCTGATAGTGTGGCTAAGTTAACAGATTTGTCTTCTGTTCTACCGCCCACCAGTATTTGAACAGTATCAAAAGACTTTTCAGTTTCAAAATCTTGGAACTGTAATACAATATTTTGGCCTTGTGGTCCTTCAAGTGTCCATTTACATTCGCTGAACGCTGGGTATTTATGTGGGTAATTTGGACTTTCGACCACATCTCCACTACTGGCCATATAAAAATGACATTCAGAAGCACAATCCATTTCATCGGAAGAATCACCACAATCATCTTGTTTGTCACATCTAAAGGCCGAGTTGACACATCTTCCGTTTGAACAATGGAAGGTTCCTAAAATATATGGTATTATTATCTATTATAATTATTTATAATAAATAATCAACAAAAGTTTGATTTTATTCTTTATTAAAACTATAAATGGTTAGTATAATTTTTGGATGGATGATATTGAGGAACTATGGATAAAAATATTAAAAAATTGTTAGTAAATTACCTGCTGGGCACGCATCACTCTTGCACATAAATGGGAGAAGGGTTTCGCAGGTAGTCAATTCCCAAGATTGTTGATCAGAGGTGACATGAACATCGACACATTCTCCGTCTTCTGGGTTTGGTTGCCTTAAGGCCCAATAACCTGCATATTGCGACACCAAGCCACCTGCAGCTGATTCTAGTGTGTTAGTTCTCAGATCATCTACAGTCGCAAGACCGAGCCAGTAGTAATTATAACTGGGACTAGAAGGCACTAAACTAGCAGTCATGTTGTTTTCCGTGTAGCTTTCAACAACTATAAGTTCGCTACCATACCTGAAATAATAATTGTATAATTAATATTGTAAAAGATTCAGTATGATTTACATAGCAAAATAAATATCTCACAATAATACAAATAATTGGTTATAAATATAATTAATTAAAAATAATTAATTACCTTCGACATAATTCTGCTGCTTTTTCCCAAGAATGTCTGATGTTGAAAAACTTATAGCAATATAATCCTTTTAACTCCCAGCCTGAAATAAAAAAGTTATAATTATTGTAAAGTAAATATGTTCGCACGTTTATAATTTATTAAAAAAATCAAGGTAATGTAGGTACTTATTTACATAGCATTGTTAGAGAGTATACGATATAAATAGTATATATAAACAGTAGTTCAATTCGATATATTGCTCTAAGTGAAAGCAAAACTGCATATAAGTAGATATTGTAAATGTTTAACTTTTTGATTTCTATCAATGGCGTGTCGCTTTCTTCTAAAGACTGGTGAAATCTGTTTGCTGTGTTTATTTTGTTGAAAAGCGACTGCTTATTTTCTTTTATTTACATATAAAATATTATACAAGTTAAACGATCCTCCAAACATGTCAAGGACTCGAATTAACTTTTGGGTTGAATCTAATACTAGCCAAAGTATTGCCTAAAACAAATGTCAACTAATTATTTATGATAAAAATATTGTTAGACTGTTATTATATGGGGTTTTTTAATGTCAAAATACTTATTAATTCAATAAAACTATATTTACGGATTTTATCGCGTTTAATTAACTACTTTAACTTATTTTTTATTCCCGACGTTTGGGGTGCTTTACAGCACTCATGGTCACGGAGGGACTGAAATGTTTGACGTCACATTGTCATAGTCAGCCCGGCTACCTTCAGTTTTTAATATTAATTTTCGGTCCGATCGCAGAACGAGCTTACAGTATCTTTAAGTCATGCAGTGCCATGGCTTGGGATCTTATAATTAACAAAATTAAACCCAAACCCAAGCATACCACTGCAAGACTTCAAGATACTGTAAGCTCGTTCTGCGTAG
>DWHP01001406.1:0-16190 GCA_018247895.1 Parnassius honrathi
AATGAACAATAGGTAGGAACAATGGGACGCTAATGACGGTGGAGGCCCTTACCGGATATCAATTAGATATCAGCTAACTGATCTGCACATACGTCGTTGTACCGCTTCTGAATCAGTGGTCCAGAACTGGTACAACTACACTACTGGAGGTCGATGAATAGATGATGGCTCTGTACCGCCTTTGATATATTATATGGGCAGGCCTTTGTTCAGCAGTGGACTTGTGTGACGCTATAATGATGATGATGAAAGTATCGTGTAGAATACTTTCTAGGCCAGAAGACTACGTTACTCGACAGAAACCGGCATCGTTTTTGTAAATTGGTAGAAGTTAGCGTAGAACAAGTAGATTCTGAAGCTCCCGCAACTTGTCGATATGAACTCTTACAAGAATGTCTCGACAGATTTCCCCTTATGACCCAATTTATGGGGGAGACCTTGTAAACAAATGAATGGATGAATGAAATAGTAAATACTAAATTTCGATATTATTCAAATGCCCGATTAGGTAACTAGCTTCCAACTTCGATCTAGAGGTCAACCGTTGAATCAGACTCGGGTGGGATATCAGCAAATCTTGTCCGATACTCCTCAGAACCTTAGTATGAAATTGTATAATTAGCACGTGTTGCCAGTGATGACTTACGGAACTGACACGTGGTTCTTCACTGCTGACCGTATGAGAAAGCTCAAAGTCACTCAGAGTGCGATGGTAAGGGCTATGCTCGGAATGTCTCTGCGGGATAAAGTCTAAACCGGGGATATCCGCAAATGAACAAGAGTAGCTGCTATAGCCCAGTGGATCAGTAACCTGAAGTGGCAATGGTTCGGCATATAGCTGGAAGAACTGGCACCCGGTGCACAAGAAGGGTTCTCGAGTGGCAGCTTTCTACTGACAAGTGCGAAAGTGGGTAAAGTTTAAAAAAACTCGCAAAATAAAAAATTCCTTACGTACACGTACATGTACAAACATATTATGTTACGTCATACGGTAGTTCAATGCGTACGATGTTTATATTAATTGTTTTTACTAAATAAAAACATAGAATGCAAATATAGTAAATATTGAATTTCTGCGCAGCTGACGACCTGCAGCCACGGTGAAAGGTATCGGCTAAAGCATTAACATTAATTTATTTATTCAATCGCGAAGTTTAAGTCAATTAACTTATTGTATACTTTCGTATAGGCAAATAAATGTCAGTTACTTTAATAATAATTATAATTTACAACATTAGATACGTAATATTAATAGGAGTATATAAGATTTAATATTAATCATAGTACAGTAGAGCGGTTGACGTTGACCGGTCGCCAAACAAGGGGATAACCGAACTGCTACCATAGCACCCTGAGATGCTACAACCGCAGCAGCCCGCCGGTGAGAAACCGCGTTGTTCCTAACACGTAATGCCCATTGTTTAAACCTCACAAAAAGCGCCTGCATGAACAGTTCAATTTTCACTGAATGGTTTATAGAAGTTGTTCTACCCACTGTAAAAGCCCATCAGCTAACGAATGGCAAAAGAGAGAAAAAATTATTACTCCTTTATAATACACCAGCTCATCTATCATATGATATCCTAAATAAAAAGGACGAATTTACAAAGGTGATATTTCTTCCACCTAACGTAACCTTTTTGTTACATCCCATGAACCAAGGTGTAATTGAGACTTTAAAGTGTACTACAGAAAATAATTGCTACGTAAGTTGTTGCTAGAAAGAGAAGAGGGAGGTAGAAGAAAGTCTAATTCGAAATTATAAGAATATTGATTTAAAAGATACATCCTACATGATCGGAGTAGCTTGGGATAATTTAAAAGAACAAACTAAAAAAGCCTGGAATAAAATTTTGAGTATAGCGAAAGTGGAAACGAGGAACAAAATGATATGTGTGAATTGCTAAATATGCTACAAGAACTCAATTGTCATGAATGTGATAAAAAAGACGTTTAAGTATGGGTGACTGTTGACGATGGTAGATTCAAGGCACCAAATCCTGCAGAATCACCTCATCAATTAGTGGTTCAGTAAATAAAGTCGAAAATACTCCTACTGCCTCTGAAGCGTTTAAATGCTTAGTTACTGCTTTGCAATGGTTTGAAGCTCAAGATGAAAGCGACCAGTATCAGATATCTGTCCTGAAAAAAGTGCGTGACTTAGCTGCGCATACGAAGAAGGCGCAAAGGAAGGTAGGGTACGCTTCGACAAACTAAAATTAGGGACTTCTTTAAACATAAATTATATAGGCATACTATATGTTCAATATTGATTATACAATATTTTTTTGTTTACTAAGCTATCTGACTTAATTTATATTAATACTTACAATGGTAATAAATGAAATTTGTATTACACATAAATACGTTTTCTTGGTATATTGGTACATAAAATTATACAGTTCAATTATCCGAATAAACCTGTTTTCCGAACACCCATGTCCCCCAATTATTTCGGATAATCGACGATCTACTGTACCAGAATACTTAAACCTTAATTTCACAGACTAGTGATGGAGAGCAACAACTGGTGAGTATAAAGCAAAGTAATGTTCTACAATACTCATTTGCCAAGTGATGCATTTTTCGTCAACAGCAACAAAAGCCCCAACAAATGGACTTGGCGATACATGAATCTAGATATTTTCTGTTATTATGATAAAGGATTTGAGCTTGTAGCCACACTGGTGAGTCACTTAGGCATGTCATCTCCTGGGGGCTTTCTCTGAGTATTTGCACAGACGCAACTTAGTAGTCATAGTTCTACACAAGGAGCTTGCTCTAAAATATGGTCATGGAGATCAAAAACTGCCTTTTTATTTATAAGTACTTGCCAGAAGATATGCTTGTAAAAGACTGCACCAGACACTATTGCGTGCAGGCTATCATCGCAAACAGGACCATTCTCTCAAATAAGCCTAGCTAAATAAGCAAATGACATTGTGTTGATACACAAGTCAGGGAAGTTGTTGACTAGACAGTCAAGGATAGTTTTGGCTAATATTACTATTCTTTATGACGACAATCTGAACAATATGTGGGGTGGTAATCCAACTGAAATTAATTTTGTAGTTGTTACTGGAAAAAGGTCAATCCAGCTTAGCCTCTGACAACTGGGTGACTGAGATTCCGTGACACACTGCTCATGGTTTAAATGCAGAATTCGTTGATACTATTCGGCATATTCAGCAGCTTTACCGAATATTCATATTCGGCCGAATATTCAGCTAAACCACTGAACACTCATTAATGTACTCAAGATGTCCACTGTATTAAAATGAATGTAGGATCAATTCGTAATGCCATGTCTTTCATAATTTTACTGTTGAAAGTATATTTTATTTATGGTTAAATCTACTTGCATAGTGTTATATGTTTTTGAGCAACTAGAAAGCTTGATAAAATGTTTTTAGATCACACAAAGAACCATTACATTACATTAGCACATTTCACTTTACTTTTGTCGTCAGTTCCTCTAAAATAAGTCCAAATAGTAGATCTCCTGCCACTAATTTTTATCATATATTTATGAATTTTCATGAAGAATAACACAACGAAATACTTTTGTCTCACAAAAATAGTCAAAACATAAGCATGTGCCGGCAAATGGCACAGTACTAGATGATGCAATACGTCAGGTGTAGCGAGGGGGCCAGGGGCAGGGTCCAGCGCTAATCCCGCACAATTTATGGTACCAAGTTTCAACATAAACAAGGTGATCCAACCGAATAATGTTCGGCCGAATATTCCGTTTGGTAAGTTTTATTGAACTTTCGACCGAATATTTGTATTCGGTGAAATCCATATTCGGATCATATCTACTTAATACATCTCATCATCCGCCAACTTCTTTCCCTCCCCCTAACCCTTAGCTGTTGTTTTTCAAGCCGAGAGCTTACATCTGGTGTTTATCTATTTACTTAATTATATTTTTAAATGTTATTATGCATATCCTATATTTTTAAGTGTTAATGAGAATTAAACCAGACAAGAAAATAATAAAAATATGGACAGAAAATAAAAATATTTCGTTTAAGTTTATGCTACAACTGCAGAGTTAAATATTTTTCTAATAACATATCAAGGTAAATAAAGTAATAGAGATTTGGATCACAAACTTACACTGTTTCTCGTTGCCTTTTTTCTCGTTTAAGGAACGTTCTAACTGCTGTATACACCAACATAATTGTAATTGAAATTCTCTAGTAGTATCTTCAGAATCTCTATTATCTGCAGAATCTTTGCCTATTTTATTTGCTTTCTGTATGCTGGTAGGTTTCCCCTTACTATGTAATTTTACTGCTTTCGGCATTTTCAATATGCTTTATATTATTTTATTTACTTTACTACAGTCTACAAATATAGTTGGTGATAATACACGTTTTGTTATGATTTTGATTTTCGACCAATTTTTTGAATCAACCTGCAAGTTTGACGTTACAACTTTATAATTTGTAGCTATGCATAGACCACAGAGTACATTATTTTTCTTTAACTGGCTTTACGGCTCTGGGTTCTAGCCCTTCGAAGCCTATCATTTCTTTCGAAATCTTCGTTTTTACATATTTTTTCTTTACAATATGCTGACGCGTCACATTGCGAAGTTTTTAGGAGATTTCGATGACAGCTCAATCCAGCGGACAGCTGATGAAGACAGCCACTCAAGTTCATAAGGCGCCCAAGCGATCAAAATAACTTGAGGTTTCATGAATGATTCGTTCGTTTGAGCTAGTATACTTAAAAATATTGGTAGTTCATTTATCTCTTTTTGAATGTTCCGGTACAACCAATCACAAAAATTGATGGAACCTTTTTAACTCGTGATGGGTATGAATTGTGAATGAGTCGAAAACCGAACGAATATTGAATTATGTGAATGAATTGTTTTTAGTGTAGGGTACTGGAGCCCGAAATGATCGATCCCAACGTACAGGTACGCGTGACGAAATGTACTAGAATGATTCGGTCACGAGAAATGAATGATTAACACATGTCTACTAACTAATTCGTGTGCACAAAGTACGTTAGTACTCTTATTAGTTTGCCGCACAGACCTTGCTTTGTATTTATTTATTTATGGCTCAGATTACTAAGCGTAGACAGAGAAAGAGCAACTTACGCCGATGTCGTGTAAAGAAATGAAATAGAACGATGAGATTTTTTTGTTTCGCTGAGCTTGCCAGTTTTTTCAAGGTAAGCACACTACTTTGCTAAACAAAGTTTGACAGCTAACGTGTAGCGAGGTAAAGTGCCGTATTATTAAGCTATTGCATACCTTTTATCGTGTGCTTTGAGCGCGGCGACCGAATCAAGAAATTCCGTAACGAAAATAAACCTAACACCCCCTGCTCTGACCGGCACAGCGGTGCGCCGTTGAACGCCGTGCATCGTCTGATGTCGTTTCAGTTCGGCAGACTTCGGCACGGTGTTTGTGTGCGTGCGACTAGACTTATGTGTGTAGACTAGCTGCTCAATATGGGACCACCATTGATGCGGTATTTTCCAGATATTTAGAGGATATCAAATCTCAAACTTGTGTTTCTTATTTCAGTTGCCATAAACCTATAGTTTCAATGAAAAAATCCTGAATAACCTACATGTATTATAAGATAATAAAAATATTTTGAACAATATTAACTTCTCATTTATTCAATAAAAGAAAAAAAATTGTTTTCTTATCGGTCACCACGCTCAAAAAGTGTAACTTAACTTAATACCAAAGAAAAAACTTGAATTAATATAAAAAAAACTGCATAAATAAAATAAATGAATAATTATAATTGCATAAGTTGATAAAATTGCTATGCAATAGCTTTACCGCGGCAGTCCCCGTGTGTCACACGTGTTTTTTTTCTTTAACTTTGATATCGTGGGTAATATTAATTGATTACGGGTTTAGTTATATGTTTTATTCACAATTAATTTGGTTCAATACATTTTTGTTCTTATTATACATTTATAAATTATTTGTTTTAGGGTAAAATGAATCAAACTGACCGGACTGCTACCATTACGAATTTTTATAATGCTGAAAAAGTAGCATTATTTTGCACTGATTTAGCTGCTAGGGGCCTAGATATTCCAGCAGTGGATTGGATAGTGCAATTCGATCCACCTTCAGATGCTAATGTAAGTTTTAACTATAGCTCCGCTGCGAGATTTCAAATAAAAGATTGAACATTTTCGTTCATCTTTTTAGAGACGATTATTTAAATTGTACACTTAATACTTACATACGTACATAGCACTCACGCCTGTCACCCAGAGGGGTAGGCAGGGACTATACACTTCCATTTCGCACGGTCCTGACACCTCTCTCGTCTCCTCCACGTACACATAATACTTAATATTGCTATTGTTTGTTTAATTCAATTTTGATATAATGAATTGACAGCGTTTTTCTTTTAGATAGTAAAGTAATATATTCAGCAGCATCATAGTGAGAATGCCTGCCCAGCTGTGGACTTTAAGAACTGATGAAGAAGAATATTTTTATATAATTCTCTTACTTTCTCTTATAAGCCCGTAAATAACCCAATGCTTGATCAAACTGTGAGACGTTTTGTAGTCTTTTACTTTCGGGAAAATATGACGTAATCGATGTTGAAAGTTTGAGAGTTATAAATTTGATACAATATACACCTATAGGAATACATGGTTGATAATAACCCCTGGGAATGAGGTGATCGCTTCCAAGCTGTTTCTAAAATAAATTTTGTAAATTGTTTGTAACCATACAACTTTGTAAAATTTATTTAAAAAAAATTCCCAAAAAAAAAGGTTTCTTGCTGGCTCTTCCCAGGACAGAGGTTTTTTTCCGAACCTGTGGTAAAAAATGACTGAATAAGTATTATGCAATAATCTATATTGGTTGAAAAATTATTCTATTCTATGAAAGTATGACAGCGGCAGTAGCCTAATGGTACGTTTCGGACAGCAAACTCGGTCTGCATTCGACTGTACTACACGGCACATAAGTTGAACTATGACTTTGAATGTGCAGTAACACATTTTCGGGTCTCAGTCGAAGTGCGGTATGAGGTGCGTCGCGAGGGGGCTGTGCGTAACCATAGCAACATGGCGACGCTATCTCCGTCCCTCGCTGCCCGCGCACTCACCGCGCGGCCCTGGAGTACAATTACGCACGAAATTTTCAGTTCTTTTCTTTGACATTTATAATTTTGTCGATTGTGTGATCATTTAAATGAATTTCAATAAAATGACTCGACCACAACTAATTTTAATGAGACAGGGGAGAAGAATGACATGTTTATAATTATTTTTTAAAAGAAAATTATATAGCTGATTCTCTGAATAAAACTGCGGAAGCTGCGAAAAAGTATGTATCCATAGTTAAAGGAATTGTAAAATAAAGTAAAAGTTCAGAGTTTATAGTTAAGCTTAGGACTCTGGTAAAAAGAGACAACGAATAGAACAATCACAGGCAATAGACAATTTTGACAAGGAGGTTATAAAACGATGTATTCATAATTTTCATTTAACTGAGAACGAATTACCGATCCTTGGTAAACTCCGTGCAAAATTAATTATATGCCGATATAAAATTAGAAGGTTCTGAAAAAAAATCATTTTCAGTTTAATTAAATTACTTCACTCCATTTTCTCACTTCGTAAAAATATATTTAAATACGGCGAATTCACGGTTTTTACTTTAAGATTTTTCAATTTCTCGGGCAACCGTGGAGCATACGTCTAACACTTTTGTCCATAATTGTACCTGTGCGAACGATACTACACTGTAGTGAACCACTCTTAACACAAGCATTTTTAAGCTTATTTAGTGGTTAGGGCTGCGTACCTTATACCTACTCAGAATCACACAACTGAACTTATGTGCTGAAGGTCATACAGTTTTACGCACCGACGTCGGCGCATCCCGATTATGAGGTGGAGGAAATGTATGAAGATATCTCTAGAGTCATGCATTCCTCCAAAACCCACTATATGGTGTTAATGGGAGACTTCAACGCAAAACTAGGCGTAAAAGAGAACGGTGAGTTGAAGGTAGCGAAATTCGGGATAGAGCAACGGAACCCAACGGTCCAGTTGCTGGCCGACTATATGGAGAAAGAGGGACTTTTTATGATGAACTCTTTCCTTCAGAAGCGGCTATACAGAAAGTAGAGCTGGTAGACAAAAATGCGATTGACTTTTATGACGACTGGACGGCAACTGCTCAGCTATGTCCCGGTGATCGCGAGGGTGAAAACTGGTAGCGATCACCGAATGATGAGAGGCACACTGAGCCTAAACGTTAAATTGGAGAGGTCACGCCTAATGAAGTAAACGTTCCGCCCCCCCCCCCCTCTAATCCAAAGCCCCGAAAACTCAGCTCGAGTTACAAAATTGTTTTTAGTGCCTAAGAGACTGAAATGCAGTGGACGATATGAATGACAAGCTCGTCGAAACTGTCCATGCGGTCGGAGTTAAGTTCTGCAAGGCCCATCGCAGAAGAAAGGAAAGGTTTTCCGATCACACTCTTAATCTCATGGCGTTTAGACGGGAAATAAAGATGCAGTCTTCAGCAGATTTGACAGCATATTGACAGCAGACAACTAAACAGACAGATCTCCAAATGCATGCGGTGGAACTTACGCAACTTCAATACAGTTAGTATTGTAGAAGCGATCGAGCGGAACCAAGACTCCAAAGTCTTTGCCAGAGACTGTCAGAAAGAGCTAACTGGCGAAGCTGATATCCTAATTTAGCGTCGTTTCAGGGACATCTGAGTTTTGAGTGAGATTCTAGAAGAATGAGAAGTTCTACGGGCAGCAGTACAGGACATCGTTGGAGTCACACGCAAGTGTGAGTAACGATCCAAGAGCAAGTCTTATCCGACTATTCTACTACAGTCCCCTCAGCGGTGCCAAGCTGACTGTCGGTATATTGAAGTGCTGAAGTGTTTGCACATTAGGGCTACGATGGCTATCCGAGTACAGAACCAGAGTACAAAACCTTGGATAGGTTGATAGTCGATAATGCAGAGAGTTGTAAGACAGGGTGACGTAATATCCCCGAAATTCTTTATCGCTGAATTGGAAGAGGTTTTCAAGCTATTGGACTGGAAAGGATATTTATTGTATTAGCATCAAAGACGAGTACATCACTCGCCTTCGATTTACCAACGATATAGTGTTTATGGCAGAATAGCTGGAGAACTTAAGCACTTCGCTACTGCTCAATGTTCTTAATAGTGTCTCCCAACGGATAGGTCTTAAGATGAATAAGGACAAAACAAAAGTCATGAAACAGAAACAGAAACTTTTTTCATTTAGCACTGGTTCGCAAAAAACACTTCTGTCCTGGGAAGAGCCAGCAAGAAACCCGGCGGGACTTTTTTTTTCAAATAATAGCTTACAATCATGTATGTTACAATTAATAACACAAAACAAATTAGAAATAGCTTGGTAGCGATCACCCTGCCCAGGGGTTATTATCATCCATAAATTCCTTAATATTATAATAACCCTTTTTATACAAACTTAGTTTAATAAAGTTTTTGAACGTTGTGTATGTCGTCAGATTTTGTATATATTGGGGTGATCTGATCTACCTAAAGTAAATCACAGAAATTCTGCAGAATCCTATCCTATGAGTACTAAAAACTATCCTAAAGTTGGAGAATATAAATGATCAGTAGGTAGGCTAATAGAATAATAACAAATGGTAGATTATCCAACCTCAATTTGAGGATTATCGAATTTTATTTTGTAAATGGCTGAATGAGCAGTTACATAACATGGGGAATAATCAAAGCAGTTGTGAATGTACTTGTTTATTTTTCAAATGCACAAAGTAAACAATTACCCTTATGTTGAAAGAACAGTTGCTAAACTAATTTGTGTGTTGAGAAAAGTTTACTGTAAGGTTATTCAATTATTGTGATCTTGTGTCTTAATTCAATAACTAAAAGTGCTTCAAAACCAACAAAAATGCCATTAAGACCGGCACAAGTTGCACAAGCAGTAGCATTAATTGACCAAGGGCTGACACAGCATGAAGTTGCTATTGTGCTTAACGTACCACGGTCCTCAATGCAGTATGCACTGAAACGATACCAGGATACTGGCCGCTACACCCGCAGGCCACATCAGGTGCACATCAGCCCGGGACGATAATTTTATTGTTCTAGAGATTTTGAGAAACCACTACCTGACCGCTGTTGAGATATGCCAGCAGCTCAAAATCGCAAAAGACGTTAATGTTAGTGAGCGTACGGTGAGAAAACGAATGGAGGAAGTGAATTTAAAAGGTCATAGACCAGCATGAGGTCCAAAACTTCTCAGACAGCACGGAGTAGCCCGACTTCAGTTAGCAGGAGAACATGTCAATTGGACCCACAAGCAATGGGATAGAGTGTTATACACATATGAGTGTTGAGTAGCTTTGTACTCCAGACGGTCGAGAATGAGTGTGGAGAAAAAGAGGAGAGGTTTCTACCTGGCTAAACTTTCCATCAAAATCCGTCGAGTTGGATGTTGATATTTTTTTTACAGAAAGGTTACATTATTATAAGCAAACACACAAAATTTCAACATGCGGAAACGCGTACTTTTTGAGAAAAAAAAATTGAAAATCAATTATTTGTGCAATATTTATGTAAATCCCTACTGCAGATTATATCAAATAATCGCCATTGAACATTCCGTTTTACGTATGGTTAAGTTGTCATACGTTCGGTAACATTTTATTTTATATAAATTTACGTAAATAATTATATTTTGCACTCATTTCTATAGTTTTCATGTGGTTGGGTTTGAAAGTAAGTCACCTGAATTTGAGGATTCTGTCACTGTGGGGGGTTCAAGGGGATTTATCTGAAGCATCCCATACGATTTTTACTGCCGGGAACTGTGTCAAAGTATTTTTAATTATTTTTTAAAAATATAGGTAAATCACTAACTAAATGTGAAATGGAACGTACATTTAATTAAATTCTAACGTTTTTGGCATCTGTTAAAATCATCTCAAAATGCGTAAAATGAATCGCTAGATCGACGATTTTGTTGACAGTGACAGATAGTCTCTACATCATTCCGTTCTTCCGAGTTTACGTGAATAGAGTTTTTATCTGCCTTCACCTGTTTTTCGACGACTTTTCTACCCCTCTGGATACTTTTTTAACAAATGGTGGTAGCTATAAATTATGTTTCTAATTTAAAATGATTTTGTTGATTTAATTTCGGCGTTTTACTGAGTGTAAGAGCGAGCGAAGCGAACTCGGGACTTAGGGCACCCCGACTCGGATAGATTAGGTTAGAAGAGGATTAGGGGTCAAGTGTATGTCTTTGTGGTTATTTTTTTATAAACCACTCAGAAATAGGAGCTGGGGGAGAAGTAGGGGCTTCATTGACCAGGCTACCCTCGACTATGCCACGTTGAGTGGCATGGGGCTTCCCTTCCACAACTCTCTTCCCCCATAAATCAGGTTTATATTATCAAAAACATTACGAAAACATAACCTCAGAAGATTTTTAAAAAGATACAGAAATCCCTCTGAATCAGTTCCCCTATATTTCCTTTTTTTATTTTTATTAATATTCCCCTACTTTTTCCTGATGAAGGGGGTTTCCCCCTCATTAGGGGGGACCCCCTTCCTCCGAAGGGATCTCCCTGGGTTTTTAGACTTAATATTAATCCATAAAATGAGGAAAATTTCCTCATAATTAAAGATGATAAAACTCGAAAATGGGGGGGCTCTGCATTATTTCTTTTTAAGGAGGGGTAGTTCACCTCCCACGATCCCCACACTCTCCTCCCACCCTAAATTCGACGGATGTCAATGGAAAGTCATTACTACCATGCAAACTGAGTTTCTATGGAGGCTCAATAATGGTTGGTCATCATAGATAATCAGCTTACAGCTTTGCAATACATCGAGGAAGTTCCTCAGGAGCGCGTAATGCCTTATTTAGGGTTCATTGGACATGACCAGTTCCTCCGCATGCACGATAATGCACGCCCACGTGTTACACATTATGTAGAGGAATATCTGGAAGAGGTTGGAATACAAAATTGACAGTGGCCAGCTCATAGCCCGGACTAAAATACAATTGAGCCACACACATTGTGGCATACTCAAAAGAAAGATAAAGTCCAGCTCTAAGCCTCCACAAACACTAAATGAGCTCCAAAATGCAGCTCTGGTGGCTTGGGACAGCATACCGCAAGTCGATGTCAGAAACATCATTCAAAGCATGCCAGATCAAATGCAGACAGTTTTCAGGGCTAGAGGAGGAAACAACCGATATTAAAACTAATAGACAATGAAGAAACAGACTTAATTTTTTACTTTGTAGTGTTTTTAAAGTGACAATGGAAAGATGTTAATTTTAGTGAAAACATGTTATCTCGAAAAGAAAAATTTTGGTGAAGTAAACATTAAATTTCTATGTTCTAAAACCATTAGAGGCACCTATTGAATCCATCTACCCTTAATTTACTGATAAAAAACGTTTCAGTGCAAATAATCAGCAAATTCACGAGTTGCCAAGTTTCCGTGCCTGTGAGTGTATTTTACATTGGTATTCTGTGAGAGCGTGGTCCTTAGATGATCGAGCCGACCCATTCATGCTACAATCACAATATATTTGTAGTATGGATCTACTACGTAAAAACCAAAGTTAACCCATTACCAAAAATACAAATACGCTGATATAAAGTACAATGTTTAATCAAATCCTTGTTGCAGCATTTTTTATTTACCTATATTTGAAATTTTCTCCCGACAATAAAGCAGTAAATTCAGCATCGAAACCGACGAAACAAGAACGTTTCAAATTGGTAACTATATTTTCAAATTCTTCAGCGAAGTTTTTTCTTGTTATTTCCATTACTTCAACTCAATATTGGCTTTTTAGAAAACAGATTTGTATTGAACAATTGATCGATTTAATCTAGTTATTATGTAGGTACTTCAACTACAACACATTCAAACTGTCAACAACACCATGTCAAGTGTCCACTAGTTTACTACATATTTATTTATCTATGGTGTCCACTGTCAACACCTACGTAGGGATGTTCGATATACATCGATGTGTCAAATTCACTCGATGTTTAAGACATGATGCATCGAACTGATCCAATGTTTTGGAAAGTTATTGATACACTCGATATATCGATGTATTTTCATAAAACATTGGACCAATAATCAATGATAACCAGCTATTACCGTTACTATTATAACTTCTAAACCTCTTAAAATATTAGTTATAATATTAAACCTGTTGGTGGCACTAGTTGATAGCCATTAATCCTTCAATCAAAAAATTTGACGTTGACTGGTTGGCAGCCCTGTGCTAGAGAGAATTTAAAAAAATCGTCTGTTCTGTTTCGGTGAGCTTTGAATAAAAATGCTAAATTACATTTGATTTTAATTGTGTCGTGAATATGCACACTTGACGAACCGGAATAGGAGTTTCGTTTGTGGGAAAAATCCCATCGTTTTCGACATCGCCTTAGACGGGCCCTGTATAAAAATTTAATCGGAGGCCTAAATGAAGTTTAAAGATTTTTCACAAATGGAACAAACACGCTCGCATTGAATAAAAATAATTACAAATTTATTATAAGTTTATACTCATGGGAACTGGTATGTCATTGTCATTCACTTAAACAGGGAAATCCTGCTATAACTGATATATGCTGACAGGCACGCGTTGCGGATTTAGTAATTTGTGGTCGCGGGTCAATCGTGAAGTGAGACGTTTTGCCAACTTTTGGACGTCCACTTGACCCAGGGAAAAAAGAGATTCCTTTTTTGACTTTCATGATTGCAGATGTGAAAACTTCTTTAGACACGTTGGGCACATTTTATCATATGATTCGGGACCCTTGTAGCCCGGAGGCCCCATATCATTGAAACGACTGATACGGCGGTAGCTACACGCCTGGTTTTCGTAAATGATTGGCAGGTAAATTTTTTCCTACGTAAATTATAATTTCCTACTATATCTAATTACTTACCTGCCTGCCTGCCTAGTTCTTACTTTTACCTCGCTACTACAGACTCTAACTAAGTTGTTAACTCACCTTCTTAGCCATACATTCTTACTACACCTACTACCTACTCACGTACCTAACTGCTTACTTAGAATGTGTTTCGTACATATTATGCTGACTTAAACTTAATTATTTAGCATCAAGTCAAACCTCCGTGGCTTTCAGATGTTAATAAGACCTATATCTGTATGTATTTTTTTGATCCGATAAATAAATTTAAAAAAATAAAGTAATTAAGTAGGTAGGAGTGTCCTTCCGCGTACGACCTATCTGTGGAATAGTTTACCACCGGAGATTATTCCGGACCGATACGACCTGGAGACCTTGAAGAAAAGAGCTTATTCCTTTCTAAAGGGCCGGCAACGCACCTGCAATTTCTCCGGTGTTGCGGATGTTCATGGGCGGCGATACTCACTTAACATCGGGTGAACCGTATGCTCGTTTGCCCCCTCTTCTATAAAAAAGGTAGGTTTTTAGGTTACTTATTATCATACTTTGTGCCGTTCCTTGGGGGAGGCCCATGTTCAGCAATGCACTTGTGAAGGGCTGTAATGATGATGATGATGACGATTTTCATTTTAACAAGAGTACAATTTTATAATTTAGTGAATGGAAGAATAAATTGAAGATACGTCGTTATTTGTAACATACTTTTAACAACACAAGTTGTCTATATTTTACTTTATAAATTTCATCGAATCGCGAAACTAATTATTCAAATTCAGTTATAAGTTAACCAACAATCTGTGTAACTTTGCTTAAACAAATACATTAAATAGTTATAATCGGAAAACTCCGTTTTGAAAAAACTTCTATGTTTCAAATCGATGTATCGGATTATATCGATGCACAGTCTCGATGCATTTCATCAAAAAAAAAAAAAACTCCTCCAATTGTCAACTGTCAAACTATTGTCACCGTTCTTTAACTTCCATGCTGTCACCCATAATCCTTTTAAAGTTAACAAGCCAAAATCTTAGACCATACAGCGTTGACAGAGAAACCTATAGACTAATGATCAGCATGGCCTCAAGTGAGAAAGAACGACAACGTAGTTTTTGGTTATACAATAATCTTTGGTTTTTAAACATATTTAGATAACATTTTTAATTGTTAAAAAAAATGTGCGAATGCGAAAGGAGGCGTCAATTTGTCTATAGGTTTCTCTGCCTATGCCATACAGCTTATCCTGAAGTATATTTCGTTTACAAAATTCGTTACTTATACCGATACATTACATTGCGAAGTCTGATGATAACTTAACCGGACAGCTACTGGCTAAAAAATACCCACTATCATAAGGTTGTTATTATAAGACTACAAAGTCTAGCGTTTAATACTATTGGAAGTACCAGGCCGCATGATGCCTGCGATGCTCGATGGAAGATTTTTTAGAAGTTTTTAATGTGCTAAAGCCACCCTGCAGATAAATATATATTATAGATATAATACAAATGAGTCAGATTGACCGGGTAAGGACCACGCTCCTACAGATTACCATCCTACCAGATCAGTGAACCCATGGGACTCAAACATAGTTACTTCGGATGTGCGTTTGGTGGCGGATGGCGGATCACCAATTAGAGTAAAAATTAGTAGAATAATAAGAGTAAAAACGAGTGGAATGATTTATTACAAAAATGTGATTTACTAAAATTTTACAAAATGTACTGAGTTCAAAACCAATAATAATGTCAACTTTAAAATATTTACAATCTTAAGAGTACAATAAAGAATAAGAATCTTGTAAATTACTAACACGTCGTCGTTGCAAATATAAAATTTTTCTACTACTTCATTATATTAGGAGATTTTAACAAACCTAACGCTTACTGGTCGAATAATGGTAATGCTGATGTGACCATACTTGGAGATTTTTCATCGGATACGGTTAATGAACTAGCAAATTTTCTTTCGTTTAACAATTTAAGTCAGTATAATATATTTAAAAATTTTAATGATCGTACTTTGGATCTCTTAATAGCCAACATTAATTGCAAAGTCAGTTTTGTAACTACTCCAATAGTTTCAGAGGATTTGCACCATCCAGCTTTTGCGTTTACAATTTTAAAATCACATGAGAAACTACTCGAGGCTCGGGCTCACACAGTCAAGTTCTATAGAAATGCCAATTATGAGGCAATAGATGTACATCTTTCGCATAT